>NTHP01000029.1:1379158-1419614 GCA_003416845.1 Oplegnathus fasciatus
ACCCCCCACCCCCATGACATTAACATTTATGGACTGCATTTATCTGATAAACACAGCTGTCCATTACCTTATCTCCTCCTCTTAATGAATATACTGTGTCTTGTGTTCCTCCCACTACACAGCACAGATCTCTTTTTGTGCCTGTGTGTGTTCCCTCCACTGTACAAACACGTCGTAGAGACTTCCAGGACATTGTTTTCCATCTTTAGATGGTTTCCCTTTGGTCATGGTGTGCTAGTGGAGATAAAGACGCCAAGCCCTCCTGTTTCTGGGAAGGATAAAGGTGTCTTTCTGAGGTTCAGTGATTCAGTCCATGTGTTTCTGGTTCCCCTGCTGCCCCTCAAGCAGAGTCAATAAACAGCAGTTATTGTGTTTGGGACAGCAGCAGGAGACGAGGAGGAGGCTGCTTGGTTGTAGGGGGAATACATCGCCCAGCTTCTGTTGAGGAACAAGTTTTTCTTTTCCTATGTTCTTCTTAATTTGTGAGAAATCAAATGAGTGATAGCTGCTAGAGTTTTGTTGTTTTTTTGTCAGAGAAAAAATAAAGAAAGGTTTTGAAAGTTGATAAACAGTAAAGTATGCTTTAATCCAGTAGGTTTCAGCTATTTTTTAAGCATTTAACAATGATGATTAAAAAACTTATTAGGATCAAGTTGGCATTCAATAACATGAAATTAAGAATTAATAATTGGTGTTTTGCATAATAGTCCACTAGTCCTTCAATTGGACTGTACATTGATTTCTTTTACATCTTCTGTTCTGCATCTGTAGGTGAACAATGTGGACTTTGCTAACATCATCCGGGAGGAGGCTGTGCTGTTTCTGCTGGATCTCCCAAGAGGAGAAGAAGTTACTATTCTGGCTCAGAAGAAGAAGGATGGTGAGTGATGGCAGTATAAAGTCCTATGTTAGCAGTGTAAACGCATCAGGCATCAAAACCAGCACATGTAAAAGGTTTCTTTAATCGTGTTATTTTCTGCTTTTTCTTCAGTGTATCGGAGGATAGTGGAATCGGACGTGGGTGACTCCTTCTACATTCGGACACATTTTGAATATGAAAAAGAGTCGCCGTATGGGCTGAGCTTTAACAAGGGCGAGGTGTTCCGTGTAGTAGACACACTCTACAATGGCAAATTAGGCTCCTGGTTGGCTATCCGTATTGGCAAGAACCATCAGGAAGTGGAAAGGGGCATCATCCCTAACAAGAACAGGTAAAATAAGTTTCAGGTCACACCTTTAATACCTGTACTGCTTGTTCTGGCACTTTATGAATGGGCAAGGGTGGAGGCATAGGGATAGAAGCATTGTGGTTGATCTGGGAGTAGCAAGAAAGAATTTGAGAGCATTTTCATTTACTCATTTGTTTAATCTACTATATTTTACACATTTACCATCCTTTTTGCTGCTTATTATTTGTGTTTCTGTGATTTTGTTTAAGAAAAAGCTTTAGTTCTGTGTTATAGTGTTGTAAATTGGAAGTGTTTTACACATCCCGTGTGTCAGGCAAATGGTTTTATGGGGATCTACTGTGTGAGGTTTGTGAGGACTTTGTGAGGCCCGTGTGTGAGGAAATATAGCATAGATCATGATGTAGCCTACAGCATCGTTTTATCTAGGCCTGTCTCTACAGCCTTCAACAGCCTCTGGCAGTGTTTACACAGAGATTTCTCACTGTCCTGCCGACAGAGAACACATAGCTTTCCACATGCTGCGTGCATTTTTGTCACATGCGTACATTGAGCATTGTGAAATATATCTCAGTTTCTCAGCCAAGTTAAACTTGACTCCCTGGATATTCTTTCAAAACATGAAACGATAAAATCACACTCAGACTTCAATAATATTTTTTTAAAAACATACATCAAAGGACACCACTACTGTTCAAGCCACTAGGAATGAGTTCTTCCCCCTGTACGCCCACTGCCTTACTCGCCTGGCTGCTTGCCCCTGTTTGTGTTGTTTTCCAGTCATTTTCTATGTAAAAAATGTATTGACCTATCTGGAGTGATCTCATTACATACATTTTAGTGAACAGATACTGCAAAAGGTGGCCATTATCATAAATTCATGGTTTACAAATCTGTAATGAGGGAAAGTGCGTCAGCATTTTATGAAGTCTTGTTATTTCACCATGAAGTCTTCAACTTTAGTTTCTGTTATACAGTATACTGTATGTATATCGGAGCATCACTGAAATGTGTATATCACAGTAACCTGTGTCATTATCTTGGGAAAATAACTGATGTTTAGAGTAATGAGTTTGCGAATATCAAAATGCTGACTTTGTTATTAAATAAAATGTAACTGAAAAATCATTTCTATATTATTTAGGCTCTTCATGGTGTGAATATTGAGCTATGAATTAGATTGTACTAACTTTTCAATTAGCCTTAATATAAAATGGCTTTTAAGCCATGTAGAATTCTTTAGGCGTCATCAGCATTTCTTCAGTCAGTAATGGAAAACTTCACAATCAGTTTGACAACCATTTACAGCTCAGTACTGTACAATGTACAGTTACAGTACCGGTATATTATCATGAATTTTCTCTCCAAACAGTTGTAAGCTGATTGCTGAATACCTGAACTACTCAATACTGTAAAAGTTTCATTGATTGTAGTTTTGACTGAAGTCCTGACCGCTGACCTTACTCCTAACTCTTCTCTGTCCAGGGCTGAGCAGCTATCCAGTGTGCAGTACACCCTCCCCAAAACACCAGGGGGCGACAGAGCGGACTTCTGGAGATTCCGAGGATTGCGAAGCTCCAAGAGGAATTTGCGGAAGAGCAGGGAGGACTTGTCAGCCCAGCCAGTTCAGACCAAGTTCCCTGCCTATGAAAGGGTGGTGCTGAGGGAAGGTAAGAGTTCATACGTGACGGCAGTAACAACAATCAACGGGAGACTCCCACATACCTTTGTAGGGCAAGAATTTCCAAAGTAATGGACAGATTTCAGCCTTGTAGCTAAAAGAAACATGAGGTCCTCCACGGCACTTGTGAGTTCTATCTAACTGATGTCTGTAGTGCTACAGTCACACAGTTTATAGTGTTATGTAAACCTACAATTCACATAATTACAGACAAGAGTACAGGTATTTAGATGTTTACTCTTTATCTAATTGCACAAGTGCAGTTTGACTCACTTCTCTTCTGTCTGTACTTTGCGAGTGTGGTTATGCTATGTAATGAAACTACATTTACAGTTTTGGATGCTTTAATAATTACTGATAATAAAAAATGTGTGATCTTTAGTGTTGCGTTTGTAAGTGTTACATAATGCCAACCTTTGGCTATCTCCATGACACGGTCTTGTTCTTGTACAGCCGGGTTCCTGAGGCCTGTGGTTATCTTTGGGCCGATAGCAGACGTGGGCAGAGAGAAACTGGCAAGGGAGGAGCCAGATGTTTTTGAACTAGCAAGTAAGTAATAAAGTACCCACCTCCCTCCGTTCTAATGTTTTCTGTAGTGTCCTGCTGTGTGTCTTGCATTGATAGGAGACCAGACTCTTAATTTACACATCACACATCGCTCAAGCTCAGGGCTGTTTAACTTCTCAGCATCTGTCAAATATTCACAGTCAGTATCTAATAGATGTTGAACTCACTGTTGGGTCAGTTCCTCTATTATGTATCCTACATTTTTAAAATCCAAACGTAACTCTATATGTCTGAGATCAACCTTATTGAGTCTGAGGTGATGTACAAGAGACGTCATGTACAGGATATGCCAAGTTCTTGCTTCTGGGAGGTTTTAAGAGATATTTTTAGCTTACATTTTCAGCTTTAGTGTACATCAGTCTACAGTTAATTTAATTGGTTTAACACAGAAACATAACAAAATTTATTCTGTAAAGTTTTTCACCTCAGAACAAATTTTGGGATTTCTCTTGTTAGTGATTTGTAACATTCATCAGGCATCATAACTGCCTGTGACGCTCTTTTCTTCTTTTAAATATGTGTATGGATTGGCACAACAATGCATTGACAAACAGCATGTTGAGGCTGCAAATCTGATTAAACATTTTAACCTGATTTATTATTTGATTTTTATTTATCAAAAGTGTATAATAAAAACACATCTACTTAATTGTTTATTTGGCAGTAAATTGTTATGATCACAGTTCAGAATGAGAGGATGACAAAGTAATTATAAACTGAAAGACCCCTGCTGTTTCCATGTCGTTATAACCTATGGAAAGTTAGAAACACTACATTTTGGTAGTTTTTCCTTTAGTCTTTAGTCTTTTTCTGTAGAAATAGACGACTGCTGTTGGCTTTTTATATCTTTAGTTTAAAGTCCAGCAAGTAGTCATTATGCACTGGATGAACTATTTTCCCTGTGATTTTCTTTTTTGATACTCGGCATTCTGCTTAACTCCAGAATACTACAACTACTAGATATTCCCAATTTATTTTTGTAGGTCAGTTAGTCAAGTTATGTCTGTTATTTCCTCTGGTTGTTTATAGCCTCTTTCTTCCCTTTTCTATGTTTATCTTTCACTCTTCTGCACTCCAAGCAGAGCTGCACACTCCTTTTCATTTCAGTCCTCCTCCACTTACTTACTCACTTACTTCATGAAATTGCTAGCTTCTTCAGTGTGTGGTTTTTATGTTAACACTCAGTATTGAATTTCAATTACTTCAAGTGCACAGACACACATGTCAGTGCAACCACACGCATAGTCAGCACACACCCATATGAAAAGTGATTCCATTCCTTGATGTTTATTTGCGTAACTCCTGTGATGTTTGTGTAACTGTATTTTCTTTTCAGAAACACAGCAACAACAAGGAGGGGAAAGTATGTCACTTAGTGCATCAACTTTTATTTGTTTTATTTGATTCAGTGAATGGCACATGATCTGTAAGCTGGTGTTTGGTGGCTACCTGACCTATAGATGTTTAAACAATGGGTACAGGGGAATAGCACTTGATTTAGGAATTCACATTTGTCATTACAATTGGCAATAGCAATTGTTTTATATATTAGCATGATCCACAGTCTTGCAAAATGAATCACAGGAGGCCCGACACTGAAGAAATGCAACATCATACTTACACACAGCTTATTCTCAACTGACAATGAATTGGAGACTTATTTTTGTGTACTTTTCTTGGTGAAAAGAAAATCTACTCTTGATATTGTACTTGACTTACTGACTGAAATTGCACTTGACTCTGGCAAACCAAATAGTAGTAGTTATCAATCAAAATATATCTATTGAGGATTCAAAAAAGCTTTGCTGCATTAGTATCAATTACACTTTGCACATCTAAACCTGTTCAGGAAGATGAACAATGTCTGATTTGAATTTAAATGATTTGATTTAAACAAATTTGTACAGTTGAGAATGTATTTTTATTTGCCCAAATTTAAGTCTCTAAGGAGCTGTGTGTCATTGTGATAGTGCATATTGCATATGAGAGAGATTAGTGAATGGTGATTAATGTACAGTATCCTTAAACCATAGTTAAATTTAGTGGTATTCCCCTCTTAAGGGCAGGTTGCATCAAGTAGAAAGACAACAGAAAGGCAGCATGTGGAGCTGTGCAGTTAATATGCAATGAAAACTGAGATGTGTGAAGTTGCTTTTCAGCAAAATCATAAAGAAATTATAAAATAATGCACAATAGACCGGGAACGTGTATAATGTCGAGTTTATTTGGGTTTCAAAAAGTTGACACCCTTTTTAATGCCTTTTGTACAAATGTTTCTCTATTTGCCAATAAAATACCACATGCTAAAAATGATTGGCAGCAAATCAACATTGCATTCGCTGGCCAACTGGAGGCTTTGCTCGTAAAAATGCGCAGCACGTGATATTTCAGTAACATCTCAGCAATCAGCTGAAAAATTAACCATCTATTCATGTGTTCATATCCTAAAATAAATCTTCACTGTGTGCATTCAGACACATTATCCATAAAGGAATACAGCAAAATTGTCACCAAATATAAAATATGGGTTCATGTAAGTGCTGGAAAAAGTATGAAATTTGATCAAAATGGGTCATTTAATGGCTTACAATTCAGACTACAATTAAACCACCACTCTGACACACCTCTACAAAAGCATAAAGCGTATTGTATATTATGCAAAGCTGACAGTGGTGTGTGTGTGTCTGTCTAACTTTTCATAATGCAGTGATGGAAGTATAAAGCTCCTAAATTCTATATTAACAGGGACAGTATTGAATCCCAACATTAAATTTTGAACATTGCTGCATACGCTTGAATCTTGACTTGTTGCATGGCTATATTTATCTGCTCTTTTTTTCAAATGTTTTTGGGTAGTTTAGAGCAGAGTTTGTTTAGATCATAGATCCTATTAGTATGTTAGAAAGTCATTACTATATGACCATCCTGGTGAGATGACTGCCTTCCTTTGAACCTTGTGTGTCTCGGCAGGAAAGCATTGCTTATGTTTGTATGAATCATAAACCCCTCTACACATCCTTGCTTAAATCCCTGAGGCTTACAATGACACTGTATTCTCATTAATCCCAAATGACCCTCATGCTCTTGTATGTGCATATTTCATGTCAATGCTTCTCACATAACACATTTCCTGCACCACAATTTATTACATGCACGCACACATGTATTATACACTGAATTTAATTTCCCTAAACCTACCCAAAATACCTAATGACTATTGCATGAATTGGCTGCTGTCCTCATTTCGTCTTTACTATCTAGCTGTTTTCAAAAACGTACACTTGTCCTCTCCTGTATGGAGATTATTATTCTATATTTTCCAGCTCTATTTATGGGAGTCGACAACTGCACGCTACAAGGATGTCTAATTGGGGCACTGCCTGTGTTTATTGTTGTTTGTCTCTTGTGTTGATGTGATGCAGTAACTGTGTCCATTTGTCTTCCATAGAGAGTGAACCCAGGGATGCAGGAACCGACCAGAAAAGCTCCGGCATTATTCGCCTGCACACCATTAAACAGATCATTGACCGGGTGAGAGAAGCTAAATATACACACACATTTTAATATACAGGCAAAAGGTAGAGATATAAACATCTTTTGACAGATTTGTTATGGTAATAAAAAGATGGCAGGGAACCACAATGATATATACAGCTCACTGCTGCCCTCTGGTGGACTGCACTCTAATGTTAGTAGGTGCCTGAACCTCAGCAAAGTGGTGAATTTTATTGTGGCAGGTTCACTTTAGAAACTAATCCAGACTGATGAGCTGACCTCATACAAGGGTTCAAGATCTGCTGCACACAAGATGTGAAAAAAATCATTATGTCGTTGGCCATACAGTGCTCTATCTGTAATTGTCCTTAAATTTCAACAGAGGGGAAATGTTCTCTATATGGAACTAAACACATTTGCAACACATTTATGTTTTTATTTGCTTTCTGTGTATGAAGGACAAGCATGCAGTGCTGGACATCACCCCTAATGCAGTGGACCGTCTCAACTACGCTCAGTGGTATCCAATTGTGGTGTTTCTCAACCCAGACACCAAGCAGGGCGTCAAGAACATGAGGACCCGCCTCTGCCCTGAGTCTAGGAAGAGCGCCAGGAAGCTCTATGACCGAGCCCTCAAATTAAGGAAGAACAACCACCACCTCTTCACCAGTGAGTCCAGTGGGAGAGAGGGAGGGAGGGACAGATGGGTGCTCCAAACAAAGGGAGGAGAATGGGAGAGATTTTTCAGAGGGCAAAGACACATTTCAAAGGCAGTTGACAATTGAGTGTCGCAGCGTTGAAGGCTGTGGCTACACTGCACTTGTTGTGCCTGCCCCTGTTCTGTCAGACTTCTTACAAAAGCTTGTTCAGCACTGACCGTCACACAAGAGCACCCTCGGGTCTCTTTCTCAGCATGTGCTCTTCCTGTCAGGGGATGCGGTGTGACTGTGCTTTAGGCGCATCTGTTGGTGATAAAGATATTAGAGAGGTCCTAGAAAGCCTTCTTCTCAGCTTACATTCAGTCTTTGCAGCACACACGTAAACTCTTCACATTATTACACAACAAGCTGCATCTCTACCTCTATGTCTTTATCTACTTAAAATCTCAAAATCAAGTCTCATAATGATGTTGAAACAGATAAAGCTGGAATACTTTCATATTTGGAATCTGGCACATGAGATCAGGTAATGCTGGAAGTTACGATGCACAAGACAAGCGATTGTTTTCTGAAAAATGCTTCTAAGCTTCCTCGTTATCTAAGTTAAGTATCTTTTTTTAGTCTGTTGTGGTTGATTTGCACATTTTATTCAAAAAGACACTTTGTAGCATTGCAATCAATGTGTCTTAACTGTCATTGTGACTGCTTTTATTTGCTCTTGAGCAGCATAGAAAATGTTAACTGGGTCCCAAGTGGGAAAATTGCTAGAGGAACTTAAAAATGACATGAGAGTCCTTTTACTGACATGATGCCAATCATGTAAAAGTGGCAGAGCATTTATGGGTTAGAGTGCATGTCTAAAAGGAGCTTTTAATTATGATGCTGTGGTTGTACTTAATTAGTAATTAAATAATTGTCAGTACTCATTTGATTGGAGAGATGTTTTTTATTCGCTTCTGCCCTTCCCTCTTTGTGAATTCAGCAACCATTAACTTGAACAACATGAATGATGGTTGGTTTGGAGCGCTGAAAGAGATAATCCAGCAGCAGCAGAACCAGCTGGTGTGGGTTTCAGAGGGCAAGGTGAGACACACACACACACGCACACACACTGTCACTCAAACAACCAGGTAGACTGGAATTCATCTTTTCTCACTCCCTCTCTCACTTTATCTTTTGGTTCCCAGGCTGACGGGGCAGCTGAGGATGACCTGGACATCCACGACGACCGCCTGTCCTACCTGTCGGCACCAGGCAGTGAGTATTCCATGTACAGCACCGACAGCCGCCACACCTCCGACTATGAGGACACGGACACAGAGGGTGGAGCCTACACCGACCAGGAGCTGGACGAAACACTGAATGACGATGTGGGTCCACCCACCGAGCCTGCCATCACCCGCTCATCTGAGCCTGTCCGTGAGGACCCGCCGGTCATCCAGGAGCCCCCTGGCTACGCTGGTTACCAGCACACAGTGCAGCCGGACCCCCTGAACCGCATCGACCCGGCTGGATTCAAGGCACCAGTGCCGCAGCAGGTAGCGTTTCTGAGAGCTGCACGTCTTCCCTGTTGTCTGGAGGACGTGGTGTGCGTTAGAAGGGTTTTCTGGAGGCGCTATTGAAGGCACTTTTTTATTTTTACAGTTATTCTGTCTATCTACTGTTACAATCCAATATCAGTGGGAAAGTGAAACCTTTTGTGGTCAGGTATTTATCGCCATATATAAATATTATATATAACATATATATATATATATATCTATATTTATGATATTATTTATTTTATCTATTTGCCTTTATGTGTTGTTGATTGATGTTTGTGAGCGTGTGTTTTTTATTTTTGAAAAGGGGAAGAACTTGATCAGTTTTACTGTTACTCTTGTACTCTGTATTACCACAAGCTGTCTTATTGGTGTGACTGTTGCTGATGTCACTGGTAAAAGGAAACTTATGTTTGTCCAAGTGTCTGTACCAGTACTCACCTATGTGCACTTCCTACCTTTGTTTTACCTGCGACTGGGACTGTGACGATACGAGACCAGAAAGTATTATGTGCATGTTGGAAATGCCAGTGTTAATCCAGTGTACCTGTGAAATGTATTAATCAAAACCCGATTGGCTGCTGTGATACCCAAATCTAAACGTTTGTCGTCTCATGATGTGTTAATGAACATAAAAGGGGAAAAAAAGAAACTACTGTATTGTAACCGCAGCATTAAAATCAAATTAGTATACTCTAACAATGAAAACTTGTCCTGCTGCTAATTCCTCGCATGCCATTGGTTGATGTACAGCTACTGTTAAATGTTGAGGCGGGTGATTGGCTGCTTGAATCCGTGTAAGCTGTAGGTACAAGTGAGGAGCAGATCGTTGTAGAGGGGCTGTGAAGGTAGTAGCACTTGTTAGTACTAGTGTGTCAGCGCGTGTTATTAAACATTTCTGAACCACTTCACAGAAAGCAGAGGCCGCTGCCGTCCCTAGCATCCCCCAGCAGCCTGAGCCCCTGGCTGAGACAGTGCCCCCTGCTGTCGACGTTACTGTAAAAACTGTAGGGGGTCTGAGCCCTGACGAGGCTCCTGCAGCTCCCCACAGCCAGCCAAGCCCCAACCCAGAGGCTGGCTCACTTAGGAGGCCCACCCCTGAGCTAGCTCCTCAGAGCGTCACACCAGAACCTCTACAGTCTGGACCAGCCAGTTCAGAACCAAAGGTATCCATCTGACCGTCACTGGACGCTCCGTGATCCGGCCCAGCTCAGCTCGGTCTGACCTGGCCGACCTCCTGTGCTGCTGCTGCTGCTGCCTGTCTACCTACCTACCTCCTGCTGCCACGCTTCTCTCTCTCTCCTTCCGCCCTGCATGTCTGCTGACCACAGTGCTGCCCAGAAGAGACAGAGATGTGTGTGTGTGGGTGTCCGTGTGTGTGTGGGAGTGTGTGTGTGTGTGTGTGTGTGTGTGTGCGCATGCAAGAGTGCAAGCAAATGCTGGTAAACAACAGTGGGCTTTGGAGGTGATGGCTGCGCTGATATGCCTTCATGTAGAGGAGCAGTTTAAATCCTGCGGCTCTCACTGTTGCTTATCCTCTTTGCATGGCTGCAACATGTTTGCCTCATTCTCTGTTAACCACTAGAAGTAGATCTGTTTGTGCTGTATTTATCAGTGCAGATTGAATGGATCGTTTCCTTGTAAAAGTAGCCATTAATTTTCCAACCATTTAATCTATGTTTTGTCCTGCATTTGAAATAAGTAACAAAGACCACCTGAACAGAAGTGTTGTTCCGATTTGGATGGATAATTAATGGTTACTTCTCAAATATCAGGATTTTAAATATGTTTTTTGTACAATCGGTATGTGCTTGTAATGTTAAATACTATTGTGGATGTTTAAGTTGCCTTTATAATTGCACCAAGACAATGGGTGACATTTTTCCTTGTGAATGCAGCAGTGCACACATAATGTGTGAAGAAACCCCAAATTATTAGTCAAATTATTGATAGACCTTCTATAAGTAGTGTACATGACATTTCTATATACCATTTTCACATTCTGTCATTTTAGACAAGAAAAATGCACCCCATTGTTTTGTTGTATTCTTTTTAACAACTTTGTTATACTTTGTTAATTTAATTTCAGTGTTTAATTTGAAGTTGCAGTGGTACATTGTGATGTTTTTATGCTGCAATGAGTGTTTGGCTGTGCTACAGTTTCTGTTTAATCTAATATATTATCTGACCAGTAACCCCTCCCTCTCAGTTTCTCTATTTCAGGTCTTTCCCTTCTCGTTTCCTCTTCTGCAATTAATTTCACGGACTTGTTTTAATATTCTCCTTTTCTCATGCTTAAACTGATTTTTGTGTGTCTAGTTTTTCATATCACACATTTTTTTTGTCTGTGCCGTATGTCAGTGCATCCTGTGCAGTCGTTGACCTTATTCTTTGTTGTGTATTTGTTCGGTAGATGTTTCAGAAGGATCCATACAGCACAGACAACACAGGGAGAATCGGTCACGGCATGAAGCCTGTGACTTACAACCCTCAGCAGGGATATCACCCTGACCAGCCATACAGAGATTACGACCACCCACCCAGTCGGTATGATGTCAGCAGCAGTGGAGTCAGCAGCGGAGGTGGTTACCCAGAACCAAAGTACCGTAATTATGACTCTAACCCGCCCTACGAGAACAGTGTGCCTCACTACGACCAGCAACAGTGGAACCCCTACAGCCAGCCGCTCTCTACTGCCAACTCCCAGGGCTATGATCCCCGTTTGCCATACGGTGACGGCCCTGACGCCCAGTACACCCCTCCTCTCCGCTATGATGAGCCTCCACCTCAGCAGGGATTCGACGGACGGCCTCGCTACGGTAAACCGACAGGTCCAGCGCCTGTCCGTTATGATGATCCTCCACCTCCTGCTCCAGGGCCCGACCTGCACTACGACCAGGATCCTCACCTGAGCATGTACCCCTCAGCTGCCCGCTCTCCAGACCCCGCTGCCCAGCGGCCTGCCTATAACCAGGGACCAACACCTCAACAAAAGAGCTACAAACCTCAGCAGTATGACCCCATTCCTGTGAACTCTGAAACCAGCCCCACACCACCTCCCAAAGCAGAGGCCCCCTCACCTTCTCCTGTGGACGCCCTAAAGCCTGTCCCTGCCAGAGAGGAGCATCAGGAGGACGACCCTGCAATGCGGCCACAGTCAGTCCTGACAAGGGTCAAGATGTTTGAGAACAAACGCTCTGTGTCCGTGGATAGAGCCAGAGATACAGGGGATTCATCTGGGAACAAGGTAAACTGTTTGTCTTTAAAGATGTATTACAAAGGCAGCTTATGCAGTTGCAGTAGTTGCTAGTGTATTTAACTTGTACATTTACTTTTCAACTGCTTGAGAAATGAGCACATTAGAAGTGAACATTCATGATTTTTTACCGGACTGATAAGGTTCATTGTTTTTTCTACTATAGGCAGCCGATTTACCTTTGAAAACAGGTGGCGTAATCCCTAAAGCAAATTCTCTGAGCAACCTGGATCAAGAAAAGAACTATAGGTAAGCTTATGCTGCTGTTACTGTGCATTCATCCTGATCATATTGGAATAAAATTGTGTAATTAGTCACTTAAATTTTCACATCATTGACAATTTTCTTTCAAGCACCTTCATTTTGGCTATTTGTAAACTCCTGCTCTGCTCTCGCTGCCTTGTATTTAACCTGCTTCACTGTTTCATCACACCAACCCAGAGCCCCAGGGCCCCAGAAGCCTCAGTCCAACGTAGCTGATGACATTGTGCGCTCCAACCATTACGACCCTGATGAGGACGAGGACTACTACAGGAAACAGCTGTCTTACTTTGACAAGCTCCAGGCTGGTCCCAACAAACCGCAGCCACAAGCACAAACAACCCACAACTACCCCAGGTGATGCTCACTCCCATCCGCACCCCCAAGCATTCTGAATATAATGTTTTTATGAAACGTTTTTGGCTTTTACCTCTTAGATTATACAGATTTAGGGTATTAATGTGTCTTTTCCAACTATCTTTAACATCCTTTATGCTTTTTATATTTATGTCTCGCTTATTTGCATTGTGAATCTTGAATTGATGGTTTTGGTCTTGTGATGTAGGACGGAGTCAGTGGAGAAACCAAGTCCAGTGGAGAAAAAATATGAACCAGTTCCCCAGGTGACGCCTTCTCTGCCACCAGCCACACTGCCCAAACCAGCACCTGAAGGTAAAATTTACTGTTTTCTATCAAAAGAAAAAAAACAGTAGGATTTTATCTTATACAAGACTGCAATCACATGAAGATGCATCTGTGTACTGTAGTATCACACTGTACATAATTTTACACAATTAAAAACATCAATGACACATACTGTAGAGCTCTTTGGCTGACCCTCATGGCTCTTCCACAGCCAAGCCTCCTGGCCGAGAGGACACTGTCCAGACCAACTTCCTGCCTCACAAGAGTTTCCCTGAGAAGTCTCCAGTTAATGGCACTAGTGAACAGCCTCCAAAAACAGTCACTAGCACCGGGGCTCCACCAGCATCCAGCTACAACCGCTATGCGCCCAAGCCCTACACCACGTCTGCCAAGCCTTTTTCACGCATGTTCGACAGTCCTAAATTCAACCACAACCTTCTGCCCAATGACAAGCCTGAGATTGCTCCAAAGGTAAGCAGATTTTGGTCAGCGATCATTTTAGTGCAGCACTCGAAAGAGGGTCAAATACATAGTGGACTTCAATCAAAATCAGATAAATAGATGACATAATTAATGTTCATGTTTATTTTATTTAAGAAGGGACAATGCACATTAATTAACATGAGCACTTAGGTCCAGATGTGTGCCAGATTTAACCATACAGGCTAATTTTCATCTGCAGTCCCTGACAGGTTGATGGCATATGAAAAACATTAAAAGAAAACATACAAAAGCACATAAGCACAGACAAATAGTAACAGCTATTTGTCATTTTAATTATGCTATTAATGTATGTTAGCCCTCAGATTTGATACCAAGTCAAAAACAAAACCAAGCAAGGTAATCTAGTTTTGAAAAAAAAGTCTCATTTTAAATGCAAAGTACTATATTTGATAAGCTGATACTGTGAAAATGAAGGGAGCATTTCTCAATAATGGGTTCAGGTTCTGTGATTTTTTTTTCATACATTCCACGATTGATTGGGCCACTTATATATATTTTTCTCTAATTCTTGATGTATTTTATCTCATACTGTCCTCACTGTATATTTACATTTTTTTACAATTGGTTACAGGCATTTCTCTATGTTGAATTCACTTTTTCAAAACTCTGTAACTGTAATTATGTCACACTTTGTGATTTCAGATCAGATTGATCTGAAATAACTGCTACGTAAGGAATAATGCCTGACAAATTGTACGTTACATGATTGTAATGGATTCCACAGAGGCAGAAGCAGAGAGTGTACCTTGTACCTTGGCCACTTGCCATATGTAATCAAATGAAAAATATCAGTCATTAATTTACAAATATAACTAATTTTGATCTCACTTTTCAGTTTTAAACATCGTAAGATTTAGTTCCTGAACCTCAGAATTCCTGAGCAAGGCTGAGCTCTGAGTTTTAAAAAGTTTTGAAGCTGGGACAGAAAGAGGAATTTACTGATTCCTCTCAATCTAAAAAATAGAGAATAGCGCTTTATTCTGCTACACGATATTATTAAAACTGTCTCTCTAGTGGAGACAGCGTTATGTTATGCTGCCTCTCTCGCCCCCTCCCTCTGTCACAGACGCTGTCTCTCTCTTACTCCCTCATTCTTTCCTTACCCGTGAGTTCTCCACATATTTTTCTTTTCTTTTCTTTTCGTTTGGTCACATTTCCTCTCTGGTCTTCTCCTCTTTCCTCTGCAGCTGTCCCTCCGACACAGGATGTAACTTCACCCCAGATAAAGTTATTCTAAAGTTCCTCTCCTTCCTCCTCCGGCTGTTACTTAATTGACATCCAGATTCACACAGATATTTATCCTATTTTTTGGTTGCTGTTGGTGGTTACATAAATAACTTTAGCTCAAAGCTCTTTAGTTAAGCCTCACTGTTGCTGTCTTTACCTACAGTTTAATACTGGCTCATTAATTTACAACTGCAATCAAACACGTACGTCAAAGGTGTCTGGTTATAGTGTCCGGGTACTGAAAGTTAATCCACACCTTCCAACCAATCAGGTATCATGGTATAAATATGTATACCATATATAACATACATACCTGTTGTGTTTGGAACAGGGCCGGAGCACCAGCCCAGTGAAGCCTCAGATACCCCCGCAGCCCCAGAACACAGACCATGACAGCGGTCTGGACACTTTCACACGCACTATGGACCACCGCTCCAAACACCAGCACAACAACATCAACGCTGTGCCCAAGGCCATCCCTGTGAGGTAAAAACTCAGTCTGACTAGAGGTTAAATCGAAGGTATTCTGTTGAGTATGAGAGTGTGACAGTAAAGGTCTCTGTCTCCCAGCCCCAGTGCCCTGGATGATGATGAAGATGAAGATGAGGGCCACACAGTGGTTGCAACAGCTCGAGGTATCTTCAACTCTAATGGTGGCGTCCTGAGCTCCATCGAGACAGGTGTCAGCATAATTATCCCACAGGGAGCCATCCCTGACGGTGTGGAGCAGGAGATCTACTTCAAGGTCTGCAGAGACAACAGCATCCTGCCTCCACTCGACAAGGAGAAAGGTAACTTATCAAAGATGGAGGGATGAAGAAGCCACAGGGTTTTCTTTAGTCACATCTTAAATTATTGGATGCTTTATGAAGCCACTTAAAATCATTTTTGTTTGTAGTTAGAAGTTAAATTGTGTATGTTGTTCTTTGGGAAGATATGCTGGATCTAAAGTAGGATTGTGTTGATCATATTGACTATTGACCCTTAAAGAGACGATGACCAATTGCTTTACAGAGCTATATAGAGAGTTTCAGTTCATTGTTTACCTGTCCGGTTCACTCTCACCGCTCTCATAGCTTCATTTTTGCACACAGCAGGCAGCTGTTTTCAGCAAAAAAGCTCAAAAAACAAACTGTACTCTACCTGCTCAGCACAGCAGACAGACGCAGTTAGCGACTAGCTGATGAACATAGTGGAGCGTTTTAACAGCTTAAAAGGCGGATACTTCCCTCAGGAGTTGTTAGAGACCAAAAACAGAGCTAAAACAGACTGAATACTGGACGTCAACACGACTTTAAATAAATGATTAAGTTACTCCGTAACTGCTGGATGTGTAAATAAGCAACCATTTGCTAACAAGTTCACCATATCAACTTAAAAGATGAAGATATGTCAATGCTGTGTTCAGAACATGTTTCTGCTGCCCCCAAGTGGCCAAAAAAAATTAGTTATAGCAGCTTTAAATATGAATTTATTTATTTATTGGTTGGTGAGATAAAATTATATAGAAATCCTAATCCGTCCGCTGTGGTAATCCACTATTTATTCCTTAAATATTTGTTTTACATTTAGAACCAAAATACCATTTTAAAAAAGCTGTTGTCTCTCCAGTGCATGTTAAACTGACTCTTGTTTTACCTGAAAAATTAGCATTATTAAAAGGCTCAAATTCTGCATCTAAAATCATCTGCTGTAAATATATTTACTGCTAAAGCTGTTAAGTATGTTGTGCTGTTAATTCATCACTGGAGCCTTTACACGGCTGCCGTGAAGCCGAGATACACAGCTTGATTTTTATTAGTTAGCATTAGTTTAATCCAGCTGTCATCTGCAGGCTGTATTATCATCAGCCTCCTTTGCTCTCGCTGCGTCTTGTCCATTTACACAGACAGTACATACGTGCAAAGTGCCATACAGACACATCTTTCTGACAGCTGAGACCACGAGCGGGCCCCTCACCCCATGATCATATCAAAAGGATGATAGCTCAAAATACAGATGATTGTCCAACCCTAATCCAAAGTGTCATACTGTCAAATTAATCTTAACATTTCTAGCATGAATGGGCCCACGAGGAATACTGACAGTTCCCAGTGATACAACACCACAGGCCTACCAGCACTGCAGGCATTTGAGACCTGCTTGTGTATGTTTACTTTTAACCGTTCTGAATTGAGTTTCTAATCACATTCTGTGTTTGTGTTTACAGGAGAGACTCTGCTCAGCCCTCTGGTGATGTGTGGACCTCATGGCCTCAAGTTTTTGAAGCCTGTGGAGCTACGCTTACCTCACTGTGCGTCTATGACCCCTGATGGTTGGTCTTTTGCTCTAAAATCCTCCGACTCCTCGTCGGGTATGCTGTGCTCTCTGTTCTTCCGGGGTCGTTTGGGCTGGCTGTGTGACAGTTTGAGGGTTGTGGGTCACTGTTGAATCAGTTTTTACTCCTAGTTTTGGTTCTCATCTTTAAAAATCAATTGAGAAAAATTTGAAAGATATTTTGGCCACTTTCATCATGTCTGAGAATCAATCTAGGGGGAAAATCTGTCTTTTTTTTTCATAATTATGGCTTTGGTTGATTCATTTTCATCATTTGTTCTAGTTAATTCACCCACTCAAGCTCTCATTCACTGTATCACTGTTTTTTTATTATTTTGTGATCAAAGTCTCATCGTTTTACGTGCTGAAACTGCAGTTTTTCTCTTTGCTTTCACCTCTGAGTCACATTAACAAGTTTCTCTGATTTCATTTAACATTCATGCACCAGACGCTTGGCTGTACAACAATTTAATTTCATCAGGTAGAATTATAGTGCATGCTACAGAGTGATTTTTCTCACATAGCCACCCAAATCCTGACCTGAAGAACAGCTTTTATAGATCTTCCGGAAATTGGGACACTGTCATAACCAATAATGCCTGTCATTATCCTGCTGAAGAAAAAAAAGTTACAGAGAAACACCTTGTTGCCATGTCAAAATATAGCTCTCTAAATTTAGCTTCCGTCTTCCTAAGTGTGGAAACAGGCTGGCCTCAGTTTGTTCACTAAAAGGAATCGGGTTGTGAAATTGGATCTGGGAAAGACGAGTAGAAGTATGCAAATAAATAAACCATTCGCAGCTCTCAGTGGCTGCAGGAGGTGATTCAGACGTTCAGATTTTTGGTCTGATACTCCAGATACCTGGTACAGTAGAAAAGATTTTAAACAGTTAACCACCTAATGAAGACGTTCCCATAAAAGTCCAAGTAAAACCACAAAGCAGAATACTAGGGAATACTGTCTGTGAGATCAATATTTATATTTAACATTGAAATTGATCAGCAATGTATTTAAGCCTGAAATGAGATAAAGGCACTAATCATGTCAATGGAAATCAAAACCATCATTTCATCTACTGTGTAGCAAACAAGCTAACATTTGAGAAATAACCTAGGCTCATATAGAAGTTGAAAGTAACTAATTTCTCTTTTCTTAATACTGTCCGTCTCACACCCTGTCTTCAAAAACAGTGGTAATTTTGGCAGCGGTCAGGATTAGCTGTTAATTAGCCTCATTTTAAGAATGAGACTTGGAGGGCTGAATGAGATGTGAGCTCACTCCGTTGTCCTGCTGAATTGTGGGAGGATTATCGGGCTGCGTAATCCTCTTATTGTAAAGCAAGGCCACTCTCTGGCCTCCTGTCCCCTCTGTGGTTTTCTTCTCACTTTGCTTCCCTGCTTCTCCTTTTTTCTCCTAATGCTTCTCTTCTCCGTGTACTGTGTTATTCTGTAGATGATTGTGTTAACTTAAAAGCTGAAATCAGAACCACTGTTATCGTGATACAGTTCAGCTCTGTAAAAGAACAGAATTTGATTTGACATCAAATTATGCAATATCTCATCTTATAGGCATTCTGTGGGGCTTGACCACTTGTGATATTTATCATTTAAAGGTACCCTGTGGAGTTTTTGACCACTACTGGAGCTGTAGAGTAATGTTTTGATGGGTAGCGTCCCTGTTTAGTTTGTATCTCTTGCAAGCAAGCAGGTAACACGATACACATCGCTGCAGACGGTTTCAGGCTGTTTCACTGGTCCCCCTGGAAATGTAGCTATACCCCAATAAAATGCAGTGAAGAAGAAGATCGCTACCTGATGTACAGTAAACTGATATAAACAATGCAGGTGTCCATTTACTGGAAATTTTCAGCAGCTTTCAGACACTTCTCGTGGCCTTCACCAGCAGATGGGGCAAACTTACTGAGCAAACTCTGTCCGCCGATGAAGGCCACACGATATGGCTGAAAGCTCCAGAAAATTTCCAGTAAGTTGACCTTATGCTTAAAACAGCCTTGAAGAAGGAATTGCATTTAACATGTTTGTTAGGCCTTGAGGATACACTAGAGCTGAAACAATGAGTTGATTAGTCGATTAGTTGATTGAAAATTTATCATCAACTATTTTGATAATTGATGAATAATTTCAGTCATTTTTCAAGCAAAACATTCTTTAATTTTAACTTCTCAAACGTGAGGATTTGCTGTTTTTCTCTGTTTTATATCATGTGAACTGAATATCTTTGGACTGTTAGACAAAATTTGAAATTTGAAAAGAGCACATTGCATTCTGGGAAATTATAACTGGAATTTTTCCCCATTGTCTTACATTTTATTGACAAAACGATTAATTGAGAAAATAATCAGCAGATTAATCAGTAATGAAATTTATCATTAGTTGCAGACCTAGCATACACACAGTGCGTTTTGGTGAGAAAATGTAAACATAAATGTTTATTTAAAAAACTCCACATGGTACCTTTAATGTTGTGATTTGTGATACAAAGTTTCGTTGTTGGAGCAAAAACTGGACTCCAAATGACTTCAGATTTCCTCCTGAATTACTTCTGAAATATTCAAGAATGCTAAATGAAAATCTGCTTTGACTTCCCACTACCACTCTGACAACTTGACATGTGACCTGTTCTTTCCATACCTGAAGAACTGAAGGAAAATTCACTCCTACTCTTGTACAGTAAGGTGCCGGCTCGCGGGCAGACATCAAAGAAAAGAGAAGAAAGCAACACTCATAACTCTGATGCAGTTTTTTATTTCATGTTCTAAAGATCGGCTTTCGGCACACTGCTTTCTTTCTTCTTCTGTCTATTCTATTCTGTTTATTGTGTGTTACAAGAGTGACAGGCAAACGGCTCTTTATTAGTTTCTAGGTTACGCTCACTCCCTAACAAACAGAATTCAGTTCAGATCTTTATTGTCCAGAGAGGAAATTCTTTTTGCAGCATAAACAATGGAAAGTTGAAACATGAAACATAAACACAGTAAAAACATACGAAGACAATTGAAGACATTAAAAGTGCTGAATAAAACAAAGGGTGTATAATGAAGGCAACGAAAGCTGCAACACAAAGAATAAAAATAATGAAAATAAGGTGCAGACCTGTGCGGGGAACCAAGAGGCAGTTTATAATGTATCAGAATTAAAAGCACTTATTGCACATGGGATAAATAAAATTAGGTGCAGCAGGTCAGTAACAGTTGGTCCAAAAAGGAACCAAAGCTGGAGGTAGTTGGCTTAACAGTTCTCAGCAAAAGACACGCCGGCAAACAGGCGTAGGCTCCCTCTCAGTCCGACTTGATCAAGTCGACCAGCAACGCAGCTTAGTACACATGGGCCTCTGAGCTGGACTGCATTTATATAGTGCAAGGATGGAACCGCACACCCTGTTACTAGTGGACGACCCGCTCTGCCTCATGAGCCACAGCTGCCCCAGTTAACTGATGAACTCTCCCCAAAACCCGTCAGCCAAAAAGGAAAGAAGGAAATCAGTTATGAGAGCCTAATAATATGAGCCGACTATTGACAAAGCATCGATCTTTACACCTTGAAATAAAGGACTGAATCGGAGTTTTGTATGTAGCTTTTCCCCTCTTTTTATTTTGCAGACCTGAACCTGGTTGTTGTCACATTTATCTCTTTCGTATCGGCCAGATTTTAGCACAAGATTGACAGCCTAAAGATTGACAGTTGATGTCAAAGAGGATTTATATTGTCGCATGTATGGCCAGTCTGTTGTGTATCGATGGATCTCTGCCGAGCTGGCTCTGCTTACTCTGATTGATCACTGGAACTTTCCTCTTGGCACAGACCTCTCTGTGTTTATAATCACAATTACACTCAGACCTCACAGCGACTGAGGTTTAATTTGCAGTCAACAAGAGGCCAGGGACATTCAATAAAAATATGAAATGGCTTTTACTAGCCTCTCGTGTTAGTGTGCTTGGATATAGGCCACAAAAGCACGTGATATCATTTAACGTAGCTGACAGACAATAGATGCAATCAAGTTCTGCAGTCTGTGCTGTTTTTGAAATGAGACTAGTAGCTCCTGAATTCGTTGTACAATAGATTTTGTGGTGTGAAGAGGAGTTTGCAAGTGATTAGTGCTTATTAAATTCATTACAGCTTGAATTTTATATAAAAAGCAGCTGCTAATCGCTCACATCTCCCCCATCTGTCTGTCCGCAGGTGACCCAAAAAGCTGGCAGAACAAGTCTCTCCCCGGGGACCCCAACTACCTGGTGGGAGCCAACTGTGTCTCTGTGCTCATTGACCACTTTTAAGGACGGACCAGCAGGTGTGATGTTACTGAATGTGAAACCATGGGGGATAAAATGAAGAGGATGCGCACATAAACACATATACAGACACACACTGACAGATGCACTCCAAACACACACACACATACACACACACACACACACACAATGGGGTATGAAGAAGACCCAGTCAGTGCTGTTTACTGCACCCATGGATGAAGGCGAGACACTGATGATCGTTACAAGCTGTAAACTTTTTCCCAATTTGAAGTTTTGATGTGAAATGAAACCAGTAATGCATGCCCCATGCCACTGAGGATTGACACTATATATAAGGCAATATTTAATGTCATTTTTACATGAATATAGATGGATGGATGGCTTTTCGAGGCAGCGTACATGCCTCAGAAATCTGTGTCGGTATATTTATGCTATATATGCGTACAGTATATATAGTAGTATAGAGAAGATTTACTAAAATTTTACAATTACCAGTCAACATCTTGTTATTTTTTAGTTCAGGTGACTCAATAAAAAAAACAAAAAAAGTATCTCCACGTTTTTTTTCCACATTGAGGGGATTTTAATGAAGGTTTGAGACAGAGGTTAAACCGGCGATGGTGACGTTTGCAAGTATCTGTTGAAGGAGTCGGCAAAAGCTGGATATGAACCCAAGCAGCACACTTTTAGAGACGTTCTTCCTTCGCTCCTTCCCTTTCTTCTTCCTTTTCTTACAGTAATATCTTGTAGCTTGATTTCTTACCGAGTACCACGTCTCTCCTTCCAGCCTGAGGGAGATCTATGCATGTTCTTTACTCAGGTCCAGTAGCCTCCTCAGTTCCTTCCTCACATCTCTCTCTCTCTCTCTCTCTCTCTCTCTCTCTCTCTCTCTCTCTCTCTCTCCTTCTTCTTCTTTCTTTCTATCTTCTCTCTGTGCACTCTCGCACTCACACACAAATAAGCAGTGATGCCTTATCTGCAGATTATTCACTTTTCATTAAGAAAAAAAAATAAGTTATGATAAATTATGGTGTAATGTCATTTGTTTTGCCATTTTTTGTGAACCCACTGTATAAATGAACTTGGGTTTAGCACACAATAACAGTTGATAAAGGATAACAAAGGTATGCTCTTCTTTTATCTGCTATGCATTACTTAAAAAAAAAAGAAAAGAAACAACAACAGAAAAGAAGTGGCTGTAAATAAAGCTAGCATATTGCCTTGTTTCTTTTGTTTGTAAATGAACTTTTTGTATGTCTTTCTTTTTTGTATAAAACTTAGAGAAAAAACATGTTTTAAAAAGTGGAAGAAAAGTGAACGTGGTTATCTTTGTATTCTGGATAAACCCTCGAGCCTTGGAACTTGTAACCTAACAATAATACATCACACCTTTTCTACCAATATATTCACACCATGTTACGGTCACAAAAAAAAGGTCTTTTTATGGCTCTTTAAGGAATCAGGAATGTGCTTGGGCTAAAATACATTTAAAACATGTTCTTTTAAAAGGGTGTGCTCTCAAAGTGTCCCCCTCACTGATTTGTGATACTGGATGCTGTATTGTGTGCCCTTAAATGTATTTTTGTACTAATAGACAATATATTATGTATGGCACACCAGTACCATTTTATTTTTAGATATAACACGGCTTTAATTGGATATTAGCTCTTCACGTGTGGCTGACTTTTTTTCTCTTCTGCAACACAATTTTAAGTATACCACTGTATTAATAAATAAAATCATTTTTAAAGTAAAGAGTGTGTGTCTGTAAGGAAGTTTGTTTTATTTTATCTTTTTCTAAAATAAGGAGCCGTGGCTGTGATTTCACCTCTGCTGATCTCAACTTCTCTTTGGCTTTCTATTGTTATTAAATCCATAATATTTGTAGGACTGCAATGAACAATTTCCATTATCAGTTCATCTGTAGCATTTTATTTTCTTAAAAAACTAAATCAATTAATCATTTCATCAATAGAAGATCAGAAAATAGAAATAGAAAATCTTCAAATTGCCTGTTTTGTCCGACCAACAGTCCAAAACTGAAAGATATTCAGTTTATTATCACACAAGACAAAGAAAAACAGCAAATTCTCACCTTTTAGGAGCTTGAGCGACAGTGGGAAAAAAAGACTTAATTCTCAAAATTATTCCGGATTAATTTTGTCATTTAACTAATCAATTAATTGGCTGTTTGTTTTAGCTGTACTAATGAGTGTTATGTTGAGCTGTATGTCATGGCTTATGTTTCACAGCGAGGCGGCGCAGGTGAGCTCTGAATAAGTGCTGAACAAGGTCAGAAATTCAAAAGTCCTTCAGCTGTGATTTTAATGTGACTGCTCTGAGCAGAGAAATCATCATTACACTTAAATATTTCTATTTGATCAGTTTTAGTCCCTTCATGTACTGACGACCTGCATGTGGTAAAAAAAATTTAATGAGGAAAGAGGAGCAACATATGTTGGAAGTTACATTTTAGAAATTTTAATTTTTTAATTTTTATCTACAGGACCTTAAAGTGTTGGGGTTACATAAGCAGCCTATATTCCTTTAAAATTGATGTTTTCATTATATTACAGTCACATCACTGCCACTATTTAGAAAAAAAGAATAGTTTTACTGCACAATTAAAGGATTCTTGCCGGATGTGGGCTACCAGGGACTCCCCAGGAGGTCCCAAGATAAGTTGGGGTTCACAGATGATTAAAAAGAAAGAAAGAAAATCTGTTACATAATTTTTTTCTGACCTTTTTTTCCTCTTCAGTCTTAACACTGGATACTTTCACCTCTTAAAGCCTCTAAATATCATTTAAATTAAACTAAATTACACCTTTATTGGGTCACGAGGCACAAAGGTTGGGAACCACACAAACCCAAACCTGTCAGGACATTTTCTAATCATCACTAACTATTTAATAATGTGCAGCCTGTCTAATTTCTTGGAGCTCTTTAGGCCTCACCAGGTGCGTCGCATTTACTACCTGCCAGGACCTGTTACCTATTAGCCTACATAATGAAGGACAGATGATGCAGAGCCAATGTTCAATGCCCTGATGCTTTGATTTATAAAAGGTAAAGCTGACATGTCATTTAATTGATCTTCCAAGGAATCCACATAACATGATGAGAATGTAATTAGACTCCGACTGCAGCCTTCTCATGCAGCACAAAACAAACCCAACCTGTGCGCTCTTTCCTCAAACATAAACGTGCTTCTGATGATCGGATCCCACCACGTTTTCATCACGAGCGACGGTAACAAATCACGCGCAGGTTTTCTTTCTTTTTTTTTTTTGTGGATGCTGCCTGATAGTACAGAGCCCACCTCCCCCTCCTCCACTATCGTAGTAAAACAGACCGCCATGTAGACGCGCGCAGTGGCACATCTCCAATGCGCAGTGTGCATCTCCTGTCCTGGCTGGCAGATCTGCTGTCGTCTGTGAAAAACCCCGCGGCTGGTGCTTCACTCAGAAGAGACGCTGCTGCGGATATTCAGACACCAAAAAACCAAAAAACAAACAAACATCCAGGTTGATTTTAACCTTTTAGACGTTTAATCTTCAAGGGGTGCAGTTTTTTTTTACACCCGTCTTATCCAGGCTTCATCTCTCGCTTCTGAGTAGTTGGAGAGCCTGCAGGGGCGAGCATGACAGCGTGACAATGGTGCAAAGCTGGTTGACAGCAGGATGATGCGTTTTTTTGTTTTTTTGGGGGGGGGTTTGCCTTTTTGACTTTTGAGGAATGGGCTCTTTGCCGGAGCAGTCGCAGAGAAGTCCAGCGGTTTATTTCGTGTATTTCGACTTGAAAATCTTCCTACTTTGTGTATGTGTTATGGTAAACATCTGGCGCCTCGCTCCTTCCTCACCTTTCTCCTCCCATCCGCCGCAGCGCGTCTCTAATTGGAGCGACTCCGAGCATCTTAATTGATGGAAATCATCCACGTCGGACACTGACCTCGAGCTTGCACAGTGTACCCGCGCGCCGCAGGCTGACACACAGCGGCTCTGCTGTTTGTGGATGGTATTGTCCTTCGTCGGTGCTGCTGTAGCCTATTTGTCGTAGCCTTCAGTGACAATGCCGGTGAACGCGCTGCCCCGCGGCGGCAGCAGCGGCATCGGCGGCCCGGGGTCCCTGAGCCCGGCGTCGCTGTCCCGCAGCCTGTCCCGGCTGAGGGAATACCGGACCCGGACGAGGATCATGCTGGCTCTGGGAGTCTCTCAGATGGTCCTGGGGAGTCTCATCCTGGCCGTCAGCTTCGCGGCTCTGGCTCTCACCACGTCACCCAGAGTCCGGCACTCCTGTCCCTTCTGGGCAGGTTTCTCTGTGAGTACAACAGTTACACCATGAACCAGGCATGATGCAAGTTTTCATCTCCTAAATGATGGGAATATGATGGGAATATTATTTATTTTTGTTTTATTAACATTCATAAAATAAGAAGATCTCCACTGACTATAGCACAGGAGACCTAAAGATGCTGATATGGTATTTAAGGAATAGCCTATTATAACTTCATTTAGTGATTTTGGGGTTTCAGAGAGGTCCAGTTTTCTGCTCTCAGGTGGAGAACTAAACTAATTGTTGTGCCACTGCCATAAAAGAAAAGAAATTAGGTTTTTGAATAAATTTTGGAGGACAGAGCCAAGCTTAGAGGCTGCAGAGCCTCTGTGGTGATCAGTGATACCACATACACACACACACACACACACACACACACACACACACACACACATGTTTTAAATACTATACAGGGCTCCTTCCTCTGTGTACAGTAGGACATGTTGTGTTTTTCTATATGTGAAATTTTCATGGCGGTTTCTGTAAATATTTATGAATGCACACTTCCCTGATTTCCTGCCAGAGACCCGGAGTCCATTAATTATAGAGGCAGTGGGGCAGAGTGCAGGGGTGAGGGGAGGTCTGTGGCACAAGGGCCATCTGTGTGTGTGTGTGTGTGTGTGAGAGAGAGAGAGAGAGAGAGAGAGGGTGGGGGAGAGAGAGGACATGTGTTAGTGCCTGTATGTGTGGGAGTGTATAGTTACAGGGGAATGGTAAGTACCCACAGGGGTCAGAGAGCAAAGGTCAGTGCACATTCTTGATCGGCGCCTCAAGCTGATTTGACCAAATCAGGCCTGTCAGCCTGCTGCGCTGCATCTTACCTTCTGTTATCTTATTGTGCACCAAAACCTGATGCATCTTTGCGTCCTGACACACAGACTCAGGAAAACAGTGTGTATATTTTGTTAGTTTGTTACATTATTTGTGTCATGCACATGCAGGTTCCTGGCCCACGTGGACTTATAAAACACCAAAAAATACAGCTACAGCTGTAAATGACTTCAGAATCAGGTTTGTTGCCTGTTAGGTTTTCACATACGAGCAATTTGTCTTAATGTTTTGGTGCATAGCAATAAACATAGTAAGAGAAAATAAGAAAATAAAAAAACACCTTGATCATCCAGGGATATCCATGCAAAATGTCCCATGTTGGTGGTGACTGTTTTTGTTAGCACGGAGAAGTGACTTGAGATTAATTCTTATCAAGAGGCACTTCAGAGGAAGGCAAATGTAAGATAAGGTTTAAGGGAAATGATGCTGGTGAGCAGAGGTTTCGTACTGTAACTGAGGCTGAGTCAGGTGCTGAAAACAAATCGCTCACCGGCAGAGAGAACCTTCGTCCACAGTGGTGCCAAAACACAGATAATGTGTTTGAGACCAGCACCAGAAGTGATTTGCCCTCGAGTAATCAGATGGTGCAAGTCACTCTTTGCTCTGAACTGATGAAAACACCGTTAAATAAGTTTCAAATCTGTGAGGCTTTTATGTAAACGTGACACTTAGGGTCTGCTTTTACATTTGGTCTTAAATGTCAACTTATAATAGCAGAAACCACAGCGCCTGTGGTTTCTGGAAAGTGCCTGAGAGCTTGGGGTTTGGGTAAGTAAGACAAATCAACAGCGTCTCAATTAGGTGGGATTGGATGCTTTTTGCGGCTCTGCTCTGCGATTTAGTCTAATAAGACGAGAGTATTTGCACGCAAAAGCTCGCCTTGTATAGCTTTGAGACTCTGTAGAGCTAATCTATTCCTAATTTTAGAGAAGGAAAGTGTTCTTTCTCTC
The DNA here is from genome assembly GCA_003416845.1 of Oplegnathus fasciatus. Classification (NCBI taxonomy): domain Eukaryota; kingdom Metazoa; phylum Chordata; class Actinopteri; order Centrarchiformes; family Oplegnathidae; genus Oplegnathus; species Oplegnathus fasciatus. The sequence goes on from NTHP01000029.1 coordinate 1,406,887, forward strand.
TGGCGGGAGACAGAAAGAAAGGAGGCCGTTATCCTGAATATCTGCTGCGAATGCTTCAGTGCAATGTATCCATGTTCAAACTGAGGTCTTATTTGGGTTAAATAGTTAATATAAACCTCTGATATCAGCAGACAAATGTCCTCAAACCGATAACTCTCAACTTCTTTGAGCATGTAACTGTGGTTAGCATTGACCCTGGAAGCCTTTATGTTGAGCTTCCTGCGATGAGCTAATGAGGAAGGTGACAACAAATCCACAACCTATCTGTGCTCGTGTGTGTGGTTATATTTGTGTGTGTGTGTGTACTGTGTAGGTGTCTGTGTGTGTGGTCACTGTGGGACGTCATTAAGGATCTCTGTGTGATGACTGGTATTGTGGGATTTCATCACGGTCACAGTAGGAGAAGGCGTAATCTTTACTTCCTACACAGAGCAATCACACACACACACATACACTCGTTTGTATGTACTATACTTGTGAGGACCGTCATTGGCATAATACATGCCGGGTTTTTGGCCCCTTACCTGAACCCTCAAACAGCCCTTTTGAAGGTCTGTCCCAAAGTGAGGACCAGCCAAAATGTCCTCACTTTCCTAAAATGTCCTCACTCCCAAGGTCTAAAACTCAAATTGGTCCTCTCAAAGATAGATGTACAAGTACACACACACAGACACACTCAGAAACCTACACACAAATATATCCCACCTCAGTGTTGTGCATATCAATGGCTCTGTCTCCCTCATCCTGCTTCTTATCCACACTCGGGACAAAAACATTTTTTACAGCTCTGATGTTCAGAGTCGTGTGTTTGACAGCATATTACCACACACACACACACACACACACACACCCACAATTGTCTGGCCAACAGAGACTAATCCTACATATATCTTGCTATTTCTTGCACGTAACCCAAGGCTTGTAATCACCCCACATCTCTGCTCTAACTCTTTAGCTCTGCAGACAAGCAGCCAGCCGCAGTCACTTCCTGGAGATGTGATTTTGGTGACAAAAGATGACGCAGAGCTCTAACGATGAGCTCTGCAGACTCTGAGGCGGCAGACTGCACGAGGCCGAGCATTGCCGACAGTCGCCTCCGCTCTGCCCCGTTCGTTGCCAGATTACCAGCGGGCTTACCTGTTGGCTGTGAGTCACGCCACCCTGCCGGGTTTTTGGCCAATAAACGAGGCGTCGCGGCCGAGCGAGCCAAAGGGCCGCTGCAGCTGTCAGCGGCTGACACGCAGAACAAATTACCGTTCACCTCGCATCTCCACGAATTAAACTCGGAACTGATCCAAGTGTCCAAACATGCATACACGAACACACAGGCCGCCTCTTTTTCCTTTCTCATTTCCTGTCACAGAGAATAAAGACAACTTTAGGCAAAAATATGTGAACCCATCAGAAGGAGTTACTGCGGGCATCATTTACACATTCACATTAGATTTTGATGCTTTCGATCTCCTTTCTCTCTTTACCACTCTGACATTTCCTCTCCTCTCCTCCCGATGCTCCAGAGAAGGATTTACTTCTCTTTTTTTTTTGTCCTCCCCCGCTCTCCTGGTTGTGTGGTAGAAGATGAATGTGGATTTTGTGTACAGCCTCTCTAAAAGTAACACTCCAACATCCTCAAATCTACAGACTGTGCCACAACAAAGATGGCTTAAGACGGTATTCTTGGTGTTTGTTGTGAGGCAGCATTTCGAGCATCGACCGTCAGCAAATTCTGCACTAATCTGCCCGAGTGCGCGTTTGTGTGTTTGAATAGAAGGCTCCAAAGTGTTTTGTAGGGGGTTGTTGTGTTGTGGGGGCATACTGGGAGGCTTTCAGTGTGTTTGTGTGTGTTTGGAAGGAGAGCAGAGATGCACATTGGAGTAAAGTGGGCAACAGCTTGATTTTTAGCTACACTAGCAGCACGGCTCTAGGGATGACTATGTTGGTTTGTCGCTTGTTGGGTCTCTACTTTGTTCAAGACCAAAATATTTCCACAACTATCGGATGAATTACCATCAAATTTTGTACAAAAATTCATGTTCCCCAGAGGATGAATCCTACTGACTTTGGTGTTCCCCCGACTTGTCAAGTTGTCAAAGTTGTCATTTACAGTACCCTGTGAAATATCTCAACATCTGTTGGGTGAATTGATGCAAAGTTTATGACATTCTTTGTTTCCAGATGATGAAAAAATACCTGCAAAACTAATGACATTTCAATTTGTGTTTTGTGCTAATTAGCAAATGTTCGCATGCTAAACTGAGCCGCTAGTGTGGCTGTAGACTCCTGTTTTTTGGTCATTTTTGTCTTGAAGTTTGACTCTAAATACAAAAACAGAATCAGTTTTTATCATCGAGCCTTTGTGTTTTGTGCTCTTTTAAGACTGGAAAATACAAAAGATGAAGCAGACCCGGATCAACAGTTTGACTCTATAAAGTACTTTCAAGGCCTTTGCATACGCACCTTTTTTTCTCAGGTGTTTTGAGTGAAGAATAGAAAGCTTCCGGTAGTAGATGAAGACAAAGGCGAAAATGTTTGATATAATTGTTTAGTGGCCGGGTTCTGCTATTTCTGCTTTTCTGCAGCAAGGGAGTGTGAATCATCATTCATTAACTGGCTTATTAGGCTTAGGTAGTATCCTGGCAACAGGTCTTAAGACACAAACACACACACACACATGCACACTAGTACACTCGTACTTCAAAGTGTAGTCTGCAGTGTTGGTTGAAACATCATTTTGATGAACAGACTTTTCTATCTGTTGAATATGAACGAAGTAAATACAGATGTGGTTGTTGTCGGAATACTGAGGCACTATTCATAAAAAATGTTTTGCTTTTGATGTCAGTCGTGACTCTTAACATCAAAGTGAACACAGAAGTTACATTCAATCAATTCCTTTCTCTGCCTTCAAAGTGAATATCAATACTTCCACCACAGTGTCAAGTGAGTGTGAGTGGAGTTTTTTTTTTGTATGATTTTTTACAAAAAGATATATATTTGAGTCTCAGTTTCAGGTCCAGTGAAACTCCTAATAATGTAACGTAGTGCATCGATAGCCAACAACTGTGAATCTGTGTATTACTGAGCTCAGATGCACATTTATTTCTACACTGCCTGTCCAAAAAAAATGTCGCTACCTGGATTTAACGAAGTAAATAGGTAAGAGCCTTCCATTGGATAATTACTGCAGTGATGAATATGTTTCAGCTGGCAACAACTTATTTAACGCTAGTTGATGCAGTGAGTAGTTTCTCATTTCTTAAACAAAGGATGTTGTTTAAGGAAGACATATCCTGTGGTCGTGGAAAGGATGTTAATCTGTTTCAGAAGGGTCAAATTATTGGCCTGCATCAAGCAAAGAAAACAACTAAGGAGATTGCTGAAACTACTAAAATCGGGTTAAGAACCNTTTACTGAATGACCAGGTCTTTCCATCAATGGAGTTTTTCTTGCCTGATGGCACGGGCATATTCCAAGATGACAATGCCAGGATTCATCGGGCTCACATTGTGAATGAGTGGTTCAGGGAGCATTAGACACATGGATTGGCCACCACAGAGTCCAGACCTCAGCCCCATTGAGAATCTTTGGGATGTGCTGGAGAAGACTTTGCGCAGCGGTCCGACTCTCCCATCATCAATACAAGATCTTGGCGGAAAATGAATGCAACTCTGGACGGAAATAAATGTTGTGACATTGCAGAAGCTTATCGAAACGTTGCCACGGCGAATGCGTGCCGTACTCAAAGCTAAAGGTGGTCCAACGAAATATTAGAGTGTGCGACTTTTTTTTTGGACGGGCAGTGTATTTCAGTAAAGTAGTTTGTGTCCCTTTGGGGTCACTCGTGGAGCTTTGCTTTACTTTGCCTTTCTTTGGAGTTTATTTTCTGCTCTGTAATTGGGAACGTTTTACTGTACTCTTGTAAAACTTATTGAGTGAGTGGGTTTTGATGCAGAGTGCTGGGTAAAGAAGAAGATTTGAAATGTGAATAAATAGAAGACCTGTATGGAATATTGATGCAGGGAACCATTAAAGGGTCAGTTCACCCAAAATAGTCCCTTACTGTACCTCTGGTGATATTTAGCCATGCAGATATTTTAGGTTTTATTTGCTCAGGTTTTGGGGGATTTTGTTTGTTGTACTCGCAGCATTAATATGTTACATTTAAAAAGTTCAAAAGCAACACATCTTTCCAGTAACAATGTCCTGGTTATTAAGGGCACTGTCAGTTTTCATATTACTATTTCTTCAGAAGAATGTTGGATATATCAAAACTTTATTTATTAAAACAAATTAAACCAAAAGTACCTGCATGGCCAGATACCAGTAGAGATAAAGGTTGTAGAAGAAGCTGAGAGGTAATCCTCCTCTTACACGTGAAGAAGAAAGCTTGTCTTTGTGATGTTATAAGTCACAACTGTACATTATGTGGCGGGATCACAAGTTTGTCCAGCAGCCACAGCATCTCATGATTTGATGACCATCCAGTTGCAAACATTGCGACAAAAAGCATTATTCTGGGACTCGACACAGAACTCTCCACTGGGCTGTTTGTTGTTTTGATGCGGCCATTTATTCCCAGCTGTCAATAGAGGACGTGGCCCTTCAGCCGCTTTACTCATCTTGTCAGTTTAGATTAAATGGAGAGTGCGGTCAGCACACATGCTCTCAGACCAGACCACTCTCGGCTGGACCGGCCTGTCTTAAATCTCATATTGATCAACCAATTAGATGGATTCCATCAATCATCAGACTGGTGTTTACTTTCATTTTTATTTGACCAGTCGGTGGTTTTCTCACATCTCTGCAGCGACCTCCCTCGTGTGTTTAAAGCAGGCACCGCGGCGTGATGATGTCATGTAGTTTTAGCGCTCAGTCCGTCCCGAGGTGTCGCTCAACAGTTGTAATTCACTTTCCTGCTGCACCTTTCCAATAATAAGTAAGTAGGCACTCAGCCTGCTGCTACTCATTACTCTGAGGACCCTCCAGTGCATCCTGCCCCCACTCCAGTGCTACCAGTGAGCACCATAATGGCGGAGAGAACAGTTTGTCCTTGCTACCACTTCAACGCACACACATACAGCACACAGTGTTCAAGAGAGGCTCTAATATTTCAAGTTGTCAACTTCACTTAATTCCCTGTCTCGGTGTGCTTTGCTGGAGACGCACCCAGACTTTCTGCTTCGTCTCGTTCCTCCATCCACTTGTACTCTGATATTTTTGGGTTGTTTCATGATCCGTGTTCAGCACAGGGAACAGGATGATCTGAGCTTCTTCGGTGTGTGCCGTGTTAAAAGATTCAAGTCCTCTTTGTTACGTGCCGTCCCCTCTTTGTTTTTTTCCTCTCTTCGCTACATATTACCTAGTGAAGCGAAGAAGCAACCTAGCTGAAAAACTGGCGTTGTACCACGCCTGGTTGACAAAGCAGTCATCGGTGAAATGCAAAGAAAAAAGATAGATGTTGTGGTTGTAGTTCTGTGGAAGATCTGACAATATTTCCTTCACATCAAACAAAAAAAAAACATTTTCTTTGCAACACTGTGTACGCGCCCGCAGGCTAATTGAAAACAGTTGAACTTGTTTTAACTTTTGCTTTTAACCCATCGTCATCTTGCAAAGTGCAAGTGCACGTCTCTCTTGAATTACTTTGTAATGTGAACAATAGTGTTTATCTTGTGATATGTGAGACAGAGGACAAAATAAGGGGAGGACAACTCACGATTATTATCAATTAATCTGCCAATTGTTTTCTCGATTATTCGTTTATTAAAATCAGAAAGTGGTTCATCTCAGTATGCTAGAGCACGAGGAGACATCATGAAATACCACCAAACTGAGTCCAAAACCCAAAAATATTCAATTTACTGTAATGTTAGACTAAGAAAAGTAGGGAAATCCCACATTTTAGAACCTGGAGCCATCAAATGTTTGGCATTTTTGCTTGAAAAATTACTTAAACGATTAATCAATTATCAAAATAGTTGCCGATTAATATTCTTTTGATCGACTAATTGTTGCAGCTCAGCTAAAATGATTGTTGCCATGACAACTTTCCAGAGAATCCTGTCTTGTACCGCTGTGCAGTGTTGTGGTGTCCAATAAGCCTGCAGTATCCAAAGCAACGTGTTCACACCAACGCAGAGCAGCACCTAAATTTAATGCTATTTCTGGTCTGAACACCTGTTAATGTCACACTTTGCAGATGTGTTGAATCAGACGAGGAGAAGTGTGTCACATGTTGACATCAACGGGCTACACAAGTAGGACTAATCCAAAATTAGGTGTTCAGGATTGTTTGGAAAGTGTGTAGAAAATCAAAAGAACTGTAATTTGTGACCTTTTTAAAATAATCTTAAATTCACCCCCCACTCAAAAATGTGTTGTGATTATTGTTACTTTACTTTGGATGTTTGAGCTTCACTGTGCAGGACGATGTGTGTGCAGAGTTTGACACTCGAAGGCTGTTTTCACATTCGTCTGCTGAAAGTTTCTCTGTGCTCACCTTAAATCTGAGTTTAACATGACGTGTACTGTACGTACGAGCAGGATTTTGAGACATCACAACTAGTTTGGAAGCCAATCGTGGTCCAATATGCAACTTACACTTGTGTGATTTGATAAGTTAAAACCAGCAGTGCACAAACACTGAGAATGGACTTTTTAGTGAGATAGGAGACGTCTTGTGTCCAGCAGCTAAACTTCGGAAATGAACAATATTTGCATATTCATAAATTCTGGATTTTCAATGAGGGAGAAGGACTAGATGTAAAAGAATATTTTACTAGTTAATTTAACTTTTTTTTGTGGAAAAACCATATCGGAGACACATTATTATTCCAAGCAGAGTATTTTTATATGTCTTAAAACATGTCTGGAGGGGATCTTTAAATACCACAGAATGATCAGACACATATCTGTACACGCACATTACATCTCTGCATACCCGCCCCTTTGTGTTCACAGACACTTTCATGCATCCACACACACCCCTGAATGCACGCACATCAAACACAAACAGCCTCCATTATGCATCATTTTGATGTTTGAGGAGCGAAGCTGGTTGATGTGTGATGAAAGTTGCAGGTTTTCTGGTGTTTTTTTCTGGACGTTTTCAGACCTGAACTGACTCTGCAAAAACATCTGGGAGGACGGAGAGGAGAAGAGAGAGAGAGAGAGACGGGGTCGTGTGTTTGGGGAAATGTGTTTTTATGTTTTGAATGCATGATATATTTGTATGTGCATACATCACAGATCTCTCTCATAAATCCTCCTTTTCTTTCCTCTGGCTGCTCTTGTTTGTAGTGCACCCTGTGTGTTGGTCTGACCCGCAGTCCGGGACGTGTCTGACAGAATGCTTGATGCTGCACTTCTTTACAAACAGCCTCGACCCGGCCCGCCAGGAGGTCTGCCTGCAGACTGTTGAATAGAAAAGGCCAACAGGGTTGAACTGAGCTCATGGGGAGAGAGGGAAACCAGAGTGGAGAGAGAACAGAGCAGAGAGGGAGACAGAGGATGACCATGAGATTTCTGCTGCTGGTTTACAAGATCAGTGTGTCACAGGTGCTGCAACTGTAAGACACCTGTGTTTACGTTTATTCTGCTATTGTGTTCTCATCAAATCCGACAGGAAAGAGAAGCTTTATGTGGCGGACTCATCTTTTATTTGGACTGAATGGAGAGTTTTAGTTTCCAGTGAAGTGACAGATATCCACTTCCTCCTCCTGGCTTCGACCTGAGCCAAGACGTCTTTGAAACAAAAGAGCTTTTCAGTGGCGTGCTGCAACAGGCCATCATCAGTGTGAAGGTCTGATATCAGCGCTCGCAGACAGACAGACAGACAGGCAGACAGACAGACAGACGGAGCTTTGTTGATGTGTTTGACTTCCATCCTCTACCTACTATTGAGCTGTATCTTCTTCCTGGTTTAACAAAGCTGACTGTCGTCCCTCCCCGCTGCCTTCTATAGCTGATCAATGGGAAAGCCTGCTGACTGGAACCTCCCTTTGTTCTATGATTAGCAACTGTGTTGTGTCAGATGGTGCTTTTATGTGTGTACACATGTGGGAGGGCAGGTCAGGAGGGCATGAATGTGTGCTTGTGTGTATTTATTTGTCTATATGGAGCCGGAGTAGACATAAAGGTTGTATACCTGCTCCCTCTTTATCTGTTTGAATGCAGACCACAGAGACGCGTAGACAGCTGAGCAACAAGGTGGTTATTTGTGTTTATCGAGACTCAGGCTGCAGATACACCTCTGCAACAGGAAGCAGGGGAAGAAGAGAGAGCATGTACTGCATATATATATATATATATATATATATATATATATATATACTGTACATTTCTTTCATATTGCGTCTTTTATCTTACTCTCCCACGCCCTCAGGAGGTGGCCGACCACTGTGCTGAAAGCTGAGGTTAATCAGGTGGTAAGAGAGATAAATCAAGAGCCTAAGGACAAATCTGAGAGGCGTTTTAGCTCTTACATAAACACTGCTTGCCTTTTCAGCGTTACAAGAATGTAACTTTTAGTCTGAGCACCAAAGAAATATTTTAAGATACAGAGCTTAAGTGGAACTGATCTTGTTTTCCAAAAGGTAGAAAACTTACATGAAGATCCAGCTCTATAGCATAACAATATGTCTGGACAGGGGTGGTGATTTTTGTAAGGATATAATAACGTTATTTATTTCATTTTTCAGTTTTTAAAGCCTTTAACAAAGACAAATTTCGACCAAGCTAGACGTCACCATTTTAACGGACTATGAGTGGCTGTAGCTGAGAGGATGGACTTGTTAACCTTCTAACGTAGTTGTAACAATAGCCTGACAGGGAGAGACAAACAGCAGAGATTACAGTTGGAATCAAAAGGTTGAAAAGAGAGCATTGGATGGTGGATATTATGGATAAGGGAGAAACGAAGCACACTTTGTGAGAGCAGACTCTTTCTTTTTACCTTCGATTGCGGCCATTTTGAACAGGTATAAACACTTTTGCCTAAGACGTCAGACACCGAGCTAGGTGGTGTGACATGTACAACCTAGATTGTATAAACCACTGAAGCCTTAAACATCAGAAACACGTGTCACTTTTTCAGAGACTTCGATGAAAAAAAACCCTTAATGAGACGTTTCATTGAATTAGAGAAGCTGGTGGAACGACTAGGTTCAAAACTTTGGCTCTCTACAGTATATCATCATAAACACAGTGAGAATAACACAGTATAAGAGAAATGCACCAATTTCCGGGGTGAAACAATGTAATCTGTCCGTTTTGGATGAATGAGCCTTGAGGATAAATTGTCCAGGTCGGAGGTCAAACCTTTAACAGCAGCTAATGGTGTACAAAAGGTCACCAGATCAGAGAGAGAGAGCGTCGGCCGTTCAGTGGAAAACACGCCCGATCATTCAACTTCTAGCAGCGATCAGATTTGTCACCTATAATGTAGTCGCCATTGACTCCTGGTGGAGTCCAGCAGCATCATCTTAAAGTCATTTTTCATTGATAATAGCCTGAATGATGCATTTCCTTGTGGTTTCCTGCAGTTCCTGTCGTCTCATCGATACGGATGGCAACAGGGAGAGAGGCCAAACAGTCAATCTCTGGACGTTTTCCAAGGACTTTGTGTGTCCATGCATGTCCCTCCATGTGTGTATATGAGTATGAGAGACTGAAAAAGACGATGGGGAGGGAGAGAACAAAGTACCGAACTGATTGATCTGACAGTCTAACACATCTGCCTTTTAGAGGAGCCTCAGTGGGAGTTTAATAAGAGCAAAAAGGCTCCAGACAAGAGAGGATCTTGTTCTCTCTTTAGAGCTGTGGTTCATCTGTAAAAACATCGTCCTGCTTCTTAACTTCCCCTCTGCTGCTCTGGCTCTCTGTTGGCTCTCTGTCTGTGCACACCTCGGATGTAGTTTTTCTTTATAATCATTACATAATCAACAGTGATTGTATTACTGTCTTTTCAGCTTAAGAAAATGTACTTGTATGTCCATGTTAGGTGTCGTCTTGGTCTTTCAGTATCTTTTGTTTTTGCTGTGGTGCATTGGAATGACACTGCAGATTTGGGGGAGAGAAAAATCTGTTTTTCCGCACTGTTCCTTGCTAAAGGGAACTGCACTAAACGCTCATTTATTTCCAACTGTCCTGGGGCTGGAGTGGATTGTGGGAGTTGCTGTTTTTTCTCTTTAAATTCACAAGTAGATTTTTCTTTCTTTCTATTTTTTTTGCTGTTTGGGTTTTTAAAAATATCCTTTAAAAGAAAAAGAGGAAGAGTATTTATGCAAAAATGAAAGGAGTAGAAAGTAAGAGGGGTATTGCTGCTGATTTCGATCCGGCGCTGCAGGGGATGATGGGGAATCTGTGGGTGTTTGCTCAGCACGAAGGAGGCCAGCCGCCCCCCGGGCCATCAGCTCCTCCCTCAGGTTGATATTTCAGCTCTCCAGCTCAGAGTGTTTCTTTTGGCACCGCTTCAGCTTGGTTAGCATGCCTCATCCCCCACCCACCCTCTCATAATCGACACTCTTTTTGATCCGACTCGCTGCCTGTTTCTGTCCCTGGAGGTTACATCTCTGTAGGATCCATGTTTCGGCTGTGGCTCTAGGAGTGTGAGCGCCTCTGGGATTTCACTTTCAGATTTCAGGAGCGTGCACATGTCTGTCATAGAAACAAGAAATGTGTTTCTTTTGGGTTTATTCCCCTCTGTCAACCTTAGTAGGTAAAATGAAGGATCCATTTCAACCTGAAACAAAATATATAAAAAATATATATATATATATATATGTCTTGTTACGTCATTTCTCTTCTCAGCATGTACATCTATGAGCAAGTCTAGCTCTCATTTTCTGTTTCATATATTCCTCTTTCTCTGCTTTCTACCTGCTGTGCTTAGTAAGGGAGGACAAAAGCCAGGGAGCCCTCTGCATGAAAACTGTGTGTGTGTTTTAGAGCCAAAAAGACTGACAGAGAATTAATCAGCAACTATTTTGATCGATCAATCATTTCAAGCCATTTTTCAAGCCAAAATGGCAAACATTTTCTACTTCACGGTCCTTCATTGTGATGATTTGCTGCTTTTCTGTGTTTTACATTATTGTAAACTTCTGTCTTTGGGTTTTTTTTGACCTTTTGTAAATGAAACGAGAGAAATATAATCAGCAGATTTTTGATAATTAAAATAATAGTTAGTTGTAGCCCTAGTATGTTTATGTATAGGAGTGCATCAATGCATGCTCTTGTCTGGGTATAAAGAAAGAATACATGTTTCATAATAAGCACATAATGTCCCAGACTGCTCATGTGCAAAGTTCGGCAATAATTGTTTTCTACATTTCTCAAAAACATTGTTTTAGAAGTGATACTATGAAATTGTTTGCCCATAAACACATTGAATGTTTTCAACTCTTCTTCAGTGACTTTATTACTATAAAGCCATCATTAAGGAAGTTGTGGACATGAAATCGGACAGTTTTCCAGCTTGCAGAGTGTTAAGATATTTCAGTGAGCGTCATGGAAACATCTGACAATTAAATAAACATTTACAGTCCCTGAAGATAGCAATAAAACAACAGAGGAAACATCAGAAACAGAATGAAGACAGACAGGAGGCTAACACCCAGAAAATAACTTGTTGCGTTTTGACACTGTGTGAGCCACCTACTTCATCATTACCACCTACCACCTACAAATCATTACAGCCACAGGAAAAGTACAACACACTGTAGTCCTCCAAGAAAATAAAGCTTTTGGTCCAGGATGGAAATGGAAGCATCTTGATATACAACAACAAGGGATCTATACAGTAACTATGAAAATAGAAGCTGTATGTGTCGACTTTGATTAGGACCTTGTCAAGGTTGGTTACTATGACAGCCAGTGACAGTTACTATGGCTTGTTGCCAGTCCGCATCATTTGAGGGAGGTAAGGGAATCAGGAGTGGGGTGAGGTAGTGTCTTTCTCTCTCTCTCTCTGTCGCCTGCTGAAACGAGCTTTAAGGGGGAAGAAGAAGCAAGTGTAAGAAAGCGAGAGAGCTTGTTGCACATGAAGATCAGAGCGTGGAAAGGCTTGTCATGGGTGAAATGACAGACAAGCTGTGAGAGAGGGAACAAGAAATATGAAAGCAAAGGAACAACAAAGGGTTCAGAGAAGAGTGACTTCTATTAGCGGAACGAGGAGGGAGAGTGAAATGTTTTGGTTGAAGTCAATTACGGCTGCGGTTCTGTGGAGTAATGAGTCTGGCCGTGTCTCATGCCTCTGTATCCCTCTCATTAGCTGGCGCTGGAGGACTAAAACAGTGTTTTGACAACTCCAGTTTATTCGCGTGTTTGTGCACATTGAGCAACAGCTCAGCAACAGCAATCGGATCAGCTCACAGGCTTCTCCTGTACTTTCTGCAGATCCTGGACAGCAGTTAGACTGGACAGAATAATAAGTGTGAGGCCACTTCTATATTCTGAACCATCTTTGGTACAGCTGCTGTGTTTTTTCTATGACTCACTCTGTTTCTCAGTTTCCCAGTCGTGTTTCTTTCTGCTCATGCTCCTCCTATACAGCCAACCACTGATGTTAGGAGGGACTTGTTGGTTGCCCCCAGCAACACAATCAAATGGAGTGACATTTTGTTAGAAGTGAGGCCGGATTTACGTTCACATCGGATCACTCTGTAGCATGATATGCATCTGCAAAGTCATTGTTGAGTGTCAGTGCAGGAAGTAATGGCGCTACTGTT
>NTHP01000029.1:1420258-1434997 GCA_003416845.1 Oplegnathus fasciatus
TCTGTGGTGGCCCTGAGAGCTCAACACACTGTGACTTAACCTTAAAACAAACTTTAAAACACATGCAAATAGACAAAACACAAGCAAATGAATAAAACATCTTCACCAATTTAACAAGCAATGTGCAGCAAAGTGAGAAAACAAAAACAGAAATACTGCAAGTTGCACAGAACACAATGGAAATGAATGAACAGACATTTAGTCACTGTTCATCACTCTGTTCATCACTTTTTAGTGTTCCCCGGAAAGTTCTGTCGCTTCCTAATTCCCTTCCATTGTGTTCTGTGCAATTTGCAGTATTTCTTCATTTTGTTTCTGTATTTCAGCATGTTTTCTCATTTTGCAGCGTTTTTTTCTGAATGCTGTGAATTTGTTGTCAAACTGGTAAAGATGTTTTCTTCATTTGTTTGTGTTTTGTCTATTTACATGTGTTTTCTAAGCTGCAGTGTATTGAACTTCAGGGCCACCGCACTTAACTTTAACTCAGGGGTTCTCAAACTGGGGGGTGGGCACATGACTGGAGTCCATCTAAAGTTGTAAGCCTCGTATTCATGTGGGAACAATATCCAAACAAGATTTCTCTGATGCTGGCAAGGCTATCAGTATTCATGAACAGACACTTTGACAGGCAAGACAAGAGAAACAGTGATGCTCATTGAGCAAACATGTCAGTGTTTACCATGCATTTTCATTTGCTCAACAGAAACTGACCTACATGATACATGAAGGACATGTTTTGTTTTGTGTTTTTATTTATTTATTTTATTTTATTTCAATAAAATAGAAATGTGTGTCCAATCTTGTTAATGGTTGATAATAATGAAATCAGTTTTAATGTGGGGCATGACAGAACAGAAGTTTGAGAACCACTGCCTTAATTATACTGAAGCTGTCGTTAACAGATAATATGAGAATAATTAGATAGAAATATTACGTAAGAAATGTTCAACATCAACGTTGTGCCGAGGGAGTGGGTTGATCAGAAAACATGAAAGGAGACCTCGGAGCATGTTTGATGAGTCTGTATATGTGGGGATGATGCAGCCGGTGCCTTTGAACAGCTGGAGTTATAAAACAACAGAGAACCTGTGGGCTTCAAACATGACAGGGCAGCAGTGCTTTGAAACATGACAAGTGAGGATCTGATCAAAATGTCACACTAGCAGAAAAAGGAAGAGCAGAGTTGAACTTTTGAGTATAAAAGCATGTTACTGGTGCAGTAACTTACACAGGAGGAAGTACCCTTCCCTGGAAATGGACCTATAAACAATGATATCATAAACAAATTAGCATGTTGCTTTTTGTTGCATTGTCCTCTTTGTTTCCCAGTTTGGAGCGATCACTTCTGTCTACACTGCAGTCCTGGTTGATGCAACTCCCACCACTCTGGTCTTGGGGAGGGTGTAGACAGAAGCAGATGGTGTAGACCGACCAAGAACCAGAACAAGTCAGTAGTGCTGCAACAAGGACGTGATCCTTCACCAGTGAACAATAATAATTGTGTTTGATGAGGCTGGAAGCACCACTGCTGGGGACTGGACTGGTCTCTGCAGTGTTGCACCACCCGGGCCTTCCAATCAGTGAGCCACCTTGGTGGACTTTAGTATCTGTACCTTTTTTTTCAGGCTGAACTGGTTCAAATTTGTACTTTTAAGGTGGATGAAAAGGTACACATCTGTGGGCCCGTTGTGAATCTGTTACGTTACATCTGTGTAAAATGTACTTACCAATACAAAATATCCAGCATTTAGTACTTAATAGAATAATGCTGTGTGACTGCAGCATCAGCAGGAGGGGAATGACAGGAAAACCTCCCTCTATCCCAACTTGGAAGTGTTCACACATTATCCCAAGATTTAAAAAGCCTTAATTAGTTACTTTTGCTGTGTTATGTACTGTATGTGTAGCAGGAGTTCGTTATGACAACCAGATGCAAACTGCACAGTTCCTTTTAGATTAGATGAACTGATTGTATTATGAGCTAAAGCTTGTTTAATCTGGTTCTGTCCATGTAGCCCTGCAGTATTCAGTGTTGCCGCTTCCTCCAATAGAACAAATTACACAACAAAACATGGCAGGAGCACAAAGTGCATCTCTGTTCAGTCCCAGCAGATACCACAGATCTTGTTGTCACTGCATTGTGTGTTATACATGAGGGGTTCATTTGCAAAAACGGATATATCCGTTTTTATTAATTTCCCTAAATCATGTTTGTTTTTTTTGTGCACTTCAGGGAATATCAGCCAAACTGGTGTTGGTTTACTCATTTTAAGAATGGCTTTTATCTGTTTTTGCAAATGAGCTCTTTACATGTGTCTCACAGGTTTTTGTTTTGGCCGTTTTGTATTTGGTACTAGTGCTCTTACTATCTGTCTAGGAATATGAAAGTTATACATTGTGTTTTAGCACAAGAAAAGTGACACTGATGGACAGGCTGGGCTGACCTGGGAGACATGATGGGTCTTCTCCAGCCTGTGCCCAAACTATTTGTCACTTATCTGCATTTTCTTTTCTCTCCTTATTCAGAGGAGACACATCTGACCTCTGGAAAAACACATCCCCATTTTTAAATTTGCAGATGAAACAACATCCTGTTGATGCTCTGCTCCTTTTGATACACGCTGCGGCCACAACCATTGTAAATATCCCTCATTAAAACTGTAACTTTTTAAGTGGAGAGGAGCAAATGTGAGTTAATGTGTGAGATGAATAACAGGAGAGTGTAAGAGGTGTTGACAGGACTCCCATTATTAGCATCCTCCCCTCACAGTGTGTGCCTGACTCTCACACTCCCTGCTGTGTCTCTTTCCAAGGTCAGCTGATGTTCATATCCACACACAAACACCACAGCAGTGTTTTTTTCCCCCCCCAATTCCCAGTGGCTCTCTATTTCTCTTGAGCAACATTTGAAATTTCCTCTCCAGTCAGCAACAATGCTAGCTTTTCTTTCTACTCGGCCTCAGTGTGACGAGTGTAAATGAGGAGCAGCAGGCCTCCAACATGACTGCTCAATGCATCGATTCTCTTCATGTGGCATCGACTTATGTTTCAGCCAAGGCTGCGCTGTGGTTTCAGAAGAACCACCCCTCCTCAGTTTTAATCGAGTTTAGCATTGAGGAGGCGCTCCCGCATGATTTAAGCCTGTGTTGTTTGTGTTAGGGAATGAAATATCAAGGTGAAGAATATTTGAGTAGTGCACACTCAGAATGACTGTGGGGTTTAATATGATTAACACTGGATTTACCTTCACAGGCAGGAGAGGCTGGAAAATCCGTATTTGTGAGAAACAAAGAAAAGAGGAGATCAATTATATTTTTTTAAGGATTTGCAAAGTAAGAAATATTTTCATCTGTTTGGCTAAAGAAAGAAAATGTGAGAAAAAGAAACATCCTCCTCCGGCCTTTTAAACCTTCATCACTACAATCTGCAAACTATGAAGTTAAAGCAGTAGTTTGACATTTTGGGAAATGTGTGTTACTCAGTGAGCTTTAGAGGTACTTGTAGGTGGATCTGATCCCTTCCTGACAGAGCCAGGCTACCTTTTTCCCCCTGTTTCCTATCTTTGTGCTAAGCTAAGCTAACTGGCTGCTGGCCATAGCTTCATATTGAGCACACAGATATGAAAGTGGTATTAATCTTCTCATCTAACCCTCCGCCAGGAAGTTGAATAAGCACATTTCTCAAAATGTCAAACACTTCCTGTAAGGCTTAAAATGTGCGTACTTCGATTGCTCGGCTTATCTGAATTTCACAGACAGGTTTGAAGCTACAAAGTTTTCTCATTGCTACAGAGTGGCAGCTGCACTGACATCAGACAAGGTCACACCCACTGCTGTGGTGGAGGTGTTCACCATTTGGATTACAGGGATAATCCCTTTATTATTTGACAATATGTTACCTGAGTCTGGTCTGACCTCTACACTGATGTGATCGGGGTCTGTTTGTGCAGTACTGTGTGTATGTGTGTGTATATGTTATTACCCACACAGTGATGATGCTTTTGCCTTTTCTCCGTATTTGAGTTATTGCCTAAACCAAGACACGCTTATCTGATCTTTGCCTGTGATTTGATCAATAGACAAAATTACCGCAGCCTCCCAAAAGGCCAATATTGTTGTGTGGTAATGGAAATGCACTGCCACATGAGCAATGCTTTCTCCCAAAGTAATCCACATTGATTTGTGGGGCCACTTTGATAAATTGAGGGGGTTTTAGGTTTCGTGTTGGTCCATTGCACAGTGCTCGGTTCCCTCTGTGTTGTGAGTGGGTGTTTTGAATTGATGCCTACGGATCAGTCTACAGCAAAAAAGTACCTAAATCATAAAAAAAACTTTATATTTTAACCTTCTTCAGGTTTTGTATTCTAAAAGTTTTGACCACTTAAAAAAGAGAGGATGTCCTCACTTGCTTACTTGACTGTTAACTAGTTATTTTCATATGCTAACTAAGATTAGTGTGTGGGTGAAAATCCCTGTTAATATTTATGAACGTGTGGGGGCTCAGTTTTGCATTCATTTGTTACAGAGACTAACAGTTAGCAACATACAGTTCATAATTCAAAGCAGCAGGAATACAAAAAATATATCATCTTTGTACTTTTTTTTGTATTCAGTGGGAGCTCCTGTAGGTGGGAGACATTTTATCATCAGTGTAGCTGAAGCCAACTGCTTTTTCTTTCCATTAGCAAGAAGCTGTTAACAGAGATGAAGAGGTTAAAATACACTCGAATGCAGAGTATGTGTGCGAATCAGCTGACATTTACCTTATTCGTTCAGTAATGCTTTATTCAGGTGTTTCGCAGACAACATTGTGGTGGGACAGAAATTAATTGGGGCAGAAATGCCCTTGAAAGTTAATCACACAGCCGTGAAATTAAAAAATGAGGGGGCAAACAAAGCATAACTGCACAGAGCCAGCAGTAGAATAAAATGCTGAGTCTGCACGAAGCAACTGCTCTGCATCAACAACAAACAGAACAGCTAATCTGACTAACTAACTGGGACGGGGAGAAAACAGAAGCGTCCTTTTCCATCAGGAGAAGCTGTAAATAGTGCAGATTAGATTACAGCCTGCGAATTACAGTGCAGATATTTTGTACATACGTAGTACAAATGAAATACTTACTGGATATTTACTGCCAGGTACAAGTACTCAAGTACAACGAATAACGGGGGTAACAAACAACAACATTGTTTTACAGTCATACACCTAAAGGCGATCAGCCCACATGGGCTTACAAAACACAATTTACTACTTAGAGAGAAGAGAAAAACACATTTTATTAGATAAAAACTTAACGAATGAAACATATTAACACTGTAATAAGGCATCTTTCTCACACATTTCCGATGATTTGTCCTGATTGTTGTGTACTCTCGCTAAAAAGTAATGATGATTATAATGCATGCTTTTAAAAAAGAGTTGGTGAAACGTTAAGAAAATTGATTTGTTAAATTAGAATAAAATAGCTCACCACACTTTATATTATATGTTGTCCTATAAACTTTGATCTGATGATATGACGGGACATAAAAGCTTGTTGAGGTGTCTCTGAGGTGTTTTTGATCCTACGTTGGATCCCAAAACTACTGTTATTGTGCCCCAGTACTTTTATCATCTTAAAAACATGCACATAGCTCTTTTATAACTACAGCTGTAGAGCTACACCATTCTGCCCAGGCTTAGCCTAATATTTGAACAACAATAATGTAGTTATTATGAATATAATACGTTTTACATAATAACTTCCCAAAGCATTGTTTTGTAAATATGTCCACACTTTTCCCCATTTGTCCATCCTTGTTATCCAGTAATAATTTTACTGTACTTTTACTGTTACCCCTTTATTCCTTTACCTCTTGTCTTCGTCCCCTGTGTTTACATATTTGTCTTGTTATCTGCACCCAGTAAGTATTTTGTTGACCGTGTATATACTGAGTAATCAGACTAATTTGTGGGCTGTAATCTGAAGTGTTTCCAGGAAAACAAATGTCAGCAGCACAAAAGGAGAGTTTGCAAAATGCATTTGTTTTATTTCCTACATCTCTATAAAAACCGCCCCAGAGAAGAAACCATAAATCACTTTGCTTGGCGAAGGATTGTGCCTTCAGGGCGTTCTCAAACGAATATGATGTAGCAGATTCTTTTTAGGAGTGTATTTCTTTGTAAAACTGAGACCTTTGCAGAAGGGTAAAAACAAAGTTATTCCAGTTATTCTCAGAGGACACTTGAGATAATGCGCCTCCATCACTCTCGCATGCATTCCAACACAAACTCGCACTTCCGCATCCCAGTGGATTAAATACAGAAATAATTAAGAGGCAGAGATCTCACATGAAGTCACAGAGCGCAGCGCTGAGGTGTGAATCTGCTCCTCAGGTTTCAGATGCACTCTTTGTTTTATTTCTATTCCTTCTTTCTTTGTGTAACGCTGCATAATCACATATAAAGTTTAATTATTGTTCCTGTGTGATAATTGCTTTCGGCCACGCTGGTAATCTACAGCGAGTTGGGAGTCAGCATTGCTCATTTGTTTATGCTTTCCTTGATGAAATGATGAATGTGCTGTGTGGGCGACTGCGGCCACATGAAGCTAAGTGTGTTCATTAGCGTGATGCATGCTTTTCTTGGGCGTTGTCGTACAATTATTCTGGTAATGAGCTGGGGAAACATCGCGCAAACCCCTCAGTCAGAGTTGGTCGTTAATACCCTGGGAAAATATAGATTAGTTTCTACTTTGTGTCTATTTGTGTTTACAAAATGGCAGATTTTTGAGGGATTTCTCCTGGAAAGTGTGCAGGGTTGGCTCTGAATTATTGCATGACTCTGTACAATGTGTGGATTTTAAAATGAGCAAACTAAATTGGGTTCAATTAGATGACAGTAATTCAACATTAAGATCTGGAGGCTTAAGATCGTCACAATTTATGGTTTTGGAATTTTCCACTTGTGGACAAAACCAGAAACCAAACCCAACATCCTCCCAAATCCTCCCATAACTTTACAATAACAGAGTCCAATCTTGTTGTGAGTTCAGGATTGTCAGACACAAATAAAACTCCACTTTAAATATACTTCATATTCTGTTGGTAGTGTGCTCCATGATGGTGGTTGTATTTCTTTGCGTCATTCTTCAGTTGTCTACATAGGGGAAAATTAACATGAATGTCATTGCTGATGGACTGCCTTCTCAAATGTGCTGTAGGTTTTACTGACAGTTTTACAGGGCACATCCAGCAGTTACGGAGCAACATTAGCATTCACTTAGAGCGGTGTCTGTGGCAGCCTGGTGATCTTAAGTCCAATATTCACTCTCCTTTTAGCTCTGCTTTTGGTCTCCACCAACTCCTGAGGGAAATATCAGGCTCTTTAGCTGCTAAAAGCTCTATGTTCACCAGCTTGTTGCTAAATGTGTCTGTCTACTGTTTGATGCTGAGCAGGTAGTGTACAGTGGGGTTTTAGAGCTTAGAGTAAAGTTGCAGCCAGACATCTAAACAACGAGCTGGAACTCGTGATAAAACTCCATAAAGGGAGCCGCAGATTCAGCTGCTAATTCTTTGTTGGTTCATCACTACAAGTGACCCCTTTCACATTGGTACATTGTTTTCACATCATGTCATTTGATACATTATTATCACAAAGTTATAACTACTTTAAAGAAGTTTTACCAATTCAGGTTACTTTCATCAATTAATTTGTTTTCTCAGTCGACTCATACTCTGATTCTGTCCGCTAGCTTTTTTTATTTTTTATTTTTGGGGGCTTTGTGGTGAAGTGTAGCAATGCAGCAGTGGCTTGCAGCAAAACTGCTGAATATTAGGCAAGAAAGAGAGGCAGAAGCCAAGCCCACATAATGTTCTCATGTATGCAAATATCCTCCTCCTATCTATGCACCAACCAGGCATAAAAACCATTTTTCTTTCTGTCATTTCCATTCAGGTTTTGTTAAATGTGCAACTTTAAAATTAACAACCATTGCATGAACATATGGCTGAATACGCAGCTTCTGACAGAGCTTTGGAGCTTTGAAAACGGCATGAGTGAGACATGGAAGCTCATAGTAGCTGTCTATTTATGATCCAATGAACAGTAGACCAGTTTGAGAGGTTTCTGTGGATGTTTTCATGCTGTAACTGACATGAATTTAAGTCAAGTGCAACTGCTGTCGTCCATAAATGAGGAAACTATAAAGTTTTTACATCCACCTTTCAAGCCTACAAGGAGGTGTTTGATACTCAAAAGATGGTGGAGCTTTAAATCACTTGGTCTTTGCTTTTTTCCCGGAGAGTAGAGGAGGTTGTACAGTAAAGTCCTTGTGGGTGGATCGGCCTGTCTCTTCCGCTCTCTTCAAACCTCGTGTAAGGTCGTATCATATGAGCTGCTCTCACCCCAGGCCACAGCGCCCAGCTGATATGTAAGTGAGAACATTACCCAGTTGCAGGCTTGCATGGGGTCTGTGCAGGGAGACAAGACTTCACTAGAAATATTTAAACTACCATAAATTCACTCTTTTATGAGGAAGAAAAGGAAAAAAAACAGCAGCAGGCTCAGATATAGCACTCAGACAAATGTAAGAGCAAAGTTAGAGGCTGATGGTGACACCTGAAGACTGTACTCTTACTTTGCCCAGAGTTTGTAGTTGATTTTCCTATAATGTAGTGTAACCAACACGCCACATGTGCGCTCATAAAAGCCTGGTTAACTGATTAAAGTGCAGTCACAGTGGCAGTAAAGCTTTTAGCTTTAATCACGGTTGTACAAACCAACGGATGCCAGCTGCCGCCGTTCAATGCAGCCTCGATGTGTTTACTCTGTAGTGGGAATATCGTGCCCAGAAATGGAAGCATCTGAAACCCACCAGCCATCCTTTAAGTGTCACCCAAATTCATTTCTTTCAAATCATGGCTGGTGACGCTCTCAGGTTGTAAACCTGGTTCAGTGAGTTTGAGACAAGTCATCTCTGTGTTTCAGGGAAATCTATCAAAATGTGTGAGTGAGAAATTAGAAGGCACTGAATGAAGCTTGTGGCTGTAATCATTCACAGAGGCCTTTCTCAGCGTTAATTGCTTCTTGACTTGAAAGTGTCGCTCAGTCGCCTCCCTGTGAATGACAGTTTTGTGTTTTTTTTCTTAGTTTGTTCTAATGACTTGCAGAGTTTTGTGGCTGCAGAGACGGCGAGCTTTCCCACCAGCACAGATAATAGAAGCTCAGTGTCTGATCAGACAATCTCATTAGGGAATAAAGAATTTGCAGCAGATGAAAAAACTCTTTTAGATCATATAGAACACAGTTAGGACTGACCATTTTCTGTTTTAATTTATATTTTTTAAATACGGGAATCTATGTGGTTAAAAAAGGTAAAAATCTAATAGCCTAATTAATAATATACTTGACAGTCAGCCTGAAGTTTAACAGTGTTGTAACTTAAAACAATTAAGAGAAAAAGTAAATGAGCTGTTGATTGTGCACAAACTCCCCTCCTATACTGGAAGCATTTTCTGATCTGTGCCTCCTGGGAACTGCTGAACAGTATTTTCCTGCAGCAGAAACACAAAGTCTTGTGGTTGAGATAAAACCCAGGTGGAAATTAGTTACCAATCAATCCTTTCCTTCTAAAAAATTCAGAGATCTAACTCCCTGAAAGTCCCTGCCTGAGGATTTGACGCAAGCAAGTCAGTATCCTCTTTTAAATCCTTCAGACACAGTGAAATAAAAATGATTTTTTCCAAGGTCTAATTCTGTCTCCTTGTGTTAATTGTTCAGTGATCTCTTGTTATATGTGAAATAGATGTCCAAAAATATATTTAGAGTAGTTTTATTTCAAAATCCCTCTTTTCTCTCCCTGTAAGACATTTTGATGACTCGTCTTAAACTCGAAGGGGCATGGCGTAAACATGAATTTATCCAATCACATGGGATTTGGGGTTACAAGCTAACCTGCCCATCATATCAAACTATATTATATACTGTATAAAATATTATAGAAGGTGTGTATTTGGATACTAGTCAGCAAAAACTTTATTTACATTTCCAAAGAATACGGTTGAGGTCTAATTCACTAATTTTTCCCTCCTCTTTCTCCCCTCTCCTTTCTCCTATCTAACAAAGTGGAAAATCCTATATGATTTTTAAGTTTTTGTTATCATATATTATGAGAAACTAACTAAAAGTTCAGCTTTGATTAGATTTAGCCTGGGCATAGATTTACAAAGCTACCACACTTGGGCATAACTTCTCAATGTACAGCAACAATAGTTTGAAATATTTAGAAAAAGATTAAAAAAGACTGAGCCAGGCTTATGCAGATGAGAGGATACAGTTTACACACACACCAACACACACACACACACACACAGACACACACACACACTCTCTCTCTCTCTCTGTCCGCCACTCTCTCCTTTCAAATCTGGTTGGCTGCAGGGCGAGATTATCCTGTCAGCACAGGACTGAAAGCCTGATTCAGCTGTTGGTGTCACTGCAGCCGTATCCAGGATGGATGTATGGCTGGCTCACTGCTGCACACTGCTGAAAGCCGCAGCCCTTTACTCCTGAATTATGACCGCTGAGGCCCAAAGGAGCCAAGCAGAACTTTGAGCAGAAGTTTATGGAGCCCGTGTGACCCTGGTGAGTCAGGTCATTTCTAACAGCAACTGTCGCAACGAAAAAGGAAGAAGAAAACAACAAAGACAACTTAAAAACACTGAAAAAGAAGTTGCTGCATAATACAGCAGTCTAATATTCATGCATGGAAAACACACACAGTTTTATATGACCCTTGAGAGGTATTTTTAGTGGCTGCCAAATCGGTGAAATACAGCAAGAGTCATAACTGACACTCAAAGTGAAGTATAGATTACAAACCTCTTTCTGCAGATAAACAATACACCGTACCATCAGGAGGGAGAATAGGGATATTGTCATCTGTCCATCATTCAAAGATACTTTGTAGTAATGCTGAGAAGTCTCTGTGTAAATTTGTTTTGTTGAGTTGATTGTCTCTGCCGTGAGGATTCAACAACCGAACGCAACACAGATTCTGTCATGCGTTGAATTTCATTTCAGTGATGCAGCCAGTAGGGTCCCACAGTGCAAACATATCTGGATAATTGAAAGGAAACCATTCATGTTTTTTTCTTTTTTTTCCATACTCCATGTTCATTTGTCGCAGCATCAAAGAAGCTCTTGTGAAATGAGAAGTGGCAGTCCATGTGTAACTGTGTGCGTGTGTGTTTGTGCTCATGCATGTGTGACGGGCCTGTGTGCAAGATACAGAGAGTCTGATGGTGATCTAAATCAGGAAGAGAAGCCGGAGAGTCACCAAGCAGCCTCTCCTCTCCTCTTTTGTCTCCCTTTCTTTCTCTCAGCTCACTCACAACCAATCAGACCTGCTGTGTTCTCACGATGCTTGTGATGCACCGAAACAGGTCAAGGGTTTTTCCACCCTCACCGGTCACTCCTTTCTCGCTTCAGTGACTTTGTGCTGGAAGAACACTGTGACTGACCAAAAATCTTGCATCAGAAAGAAAGGCATCATGTTCATCTTGGGCTTATACTTGCTTTATTAGTGCGTATGCATAGACAAGCGGCTGAAATGCAAGTGGCATTGTTCACATACACAACTTTGTGTCTACCTGGAAGATTAAAAAGTACATCCATTAGAGGCAGATCAGGGCATACTTGGCCGACACAGGAATATCTTCCTTGAGAACTCTTTCACAGCATAAACATCCAAACATGAGAGGGTTACTACATTGTTAATGCAGAGGTCATTGCAGAAAAAGCGGAATCTGCAACATCGTAAATTAGTTTTTCTTCCAGTTTCCATCATGAGATGTCTTAGAGGTTGAAGATGCGGACCATGTAATCACATCATCCCTGGTTTGAGTCAGGCTGGGGACCTTTGTTGCACCCCCACCCTCCTTATATTTACACCTTGTCTACTCCTCCGTCAGTGTCTACACAGGACGTGTTCAGGCACAGTGCTGCTGTGTAGGCTGTGTGCGCTTTTTGGCAGCGCACACAGCCTGACACGCGATCACTGCAGTTATTAAAAAAAAGGAGCGAAAAGACGCTTTGGGTCATGGACGTGAAGTGTGGGTGTAACGTGAGCTGTTACGCAGTCTTTGAGGACAGCTGTATTGATCAGTAGGAGCGTAACTGTTCCATCAGGCTCGCAAACAGCAACAAATGAAAAACGGAAACGTGTCCTGTGTATACAAAGTGGATGATGGTGATGGTGATGATAGCACGGTTAAAGGATCTCTCCTCAGTGCCTACTTTCAAGTTTAGCCTGGTGAAGTGTGTGCACCACCATTCATCCTTCCCTTTACATTGACGCTGACATGCATGCTAATGAATTTAAAATATGAGACTGAACCTTTCTAGCGTTGGGGCTCTATGACTCCACCTTGAGTAGAAAGCAAGCATCTATATTTCTTAGCAACCAGGATCTCGTTGTTTACTCACCAAACAAAAATGATACATTTACATTTAATGCTCGTATCTTTATTTAAAGGAACCTTGTAAATGTTGTCCAGGGGCATTATCACACTCCAGTTTGTGACGTGTTGACCTACAGTCTCGTTGCAGTGGCTGCATCATAGCACTGCTGATAGCTTAAGTGTAGCTCTCCCCTCTGGTTTGTTATTGTTTAGCTGTGATACTGACTGATTCACATTCAGAGGGACGTTCCTGTCTTGATTCATGGATTCAGCAGAGGTACTAGAGACCTCCATGAGTGAGAAAAGAGGAGCAAAGGGTGGCAGAGATGCCACGCCCCCCCTCAGGCAGCAGCAGCCAACCTGCTGTTGTTCCACTGTTTCCATGGCAACGGTGGCGAGGTGCTGCTGAGCTCCAAAGCGAAGTGATGATATACAAGATGGGGGGAGGGGTTAGGAAGGAGGGGCAGGTGGTGGGTGGAGAGAGAAGGGAATACTGTAGGAAACGGATGTTAGGGAAGAAAAGGGGGATCTGGAGGAGGACCGCTGCTGCTGTTGAAACAGCGGGAACACGAGGAGGCCAAATGTGCACGTCTGTTAGCTTTGTCAGCGTGAGCCTCAGTTAGACAGGCTGCGGCAAAGAGACTCTGTGGAGCCACAGACACAGAAGCATCAAACACCTCATGATCCCCACAGTGTGGTTCACATGCTCTCTGTATATGGTCATACACACATACATACAGTAGGCTACACACACTTACAGACACATTTTGTCTCCGCTCATTCATGGCCAGCAAAGGTTACTTGAAGGTTACTTGAAGCCGAAATTGTCACACAAGCATTAGGAGTTCAGCTCCCCTGATGCTACAGCTCACCTTCATTTGTCTTTCATTTGGGGACGTGCACACACACACACACACACACACACACACACACACACAGAGAAAATGTTCTTCAAGGTGAAACACAAGGTGATTTTTCTATCTTATCCACATTTAGAGCTTCATTCTTTTCCCTCCTGTGAACGTGTCTGTTGTCTGCATTGATATTAGAAATTCAGCAGATTCACAGGACTGTGATGCAGCTTCACTAATGTAGAAGCTAAACTAAACAGCCCTTTTTACCCAAAAGCAAACACCTTGATTGACATGCATTACATTCATATTAAAAATACAAATTGCTGTTTTTTGTTCAGTTTCTATGAGAGACGCTTAGATATGAGGATTTAGGAGCATTTCTAGCATAAATAATGATACACTTTTTTAGGTGCTCCTCTGAATTAATCTAAGCAGCAGTGCAGGATTCAACAGGGAGAGTAATAACAGAAATCCCCAAAGTGCTGCATAGAGAAGAGCCCAACGGACACACAGCAGAGAGATATGAGATACACAAAATTCACAAGGCAAGAGATGGCACAGTAATATGTATGGTAACAGACTAGGACAGGAGAAAGTATTGGACAAACTGAAATAATCAAAGTGATTACAGTTCATCCTGAGAGGGACATGACCATCTGTACCACATTTCATGGTGATCCAGCCAATAGTTGTTGCGATATTTCAAGTCAGGTGCTCAACAAAGTCATTAGGGTTCATCGTCTGGGGGACATGAATGTTGGTGCAAACGTCATCCAATAGCTGTTTAGATATCTCAGTCTAGACCAAAGTGGTGGACCAACAGACCAACTGACAGCTACTTAAAACCACCTTCATGAGCTTGATTGATGTTTGAAGGTGACTGTTGGATGCTGTGTACGCAGGAGGTAAATTATAAGAGCAGTAATGTACACTCACATGTAGCAAACTCTTAGAATACAGCTCCCTTACACACATCCATTTAATCTGCAGCTCTTCATTTCATTAAGGGCCAGGATGGACATATTCTGCTCAGCCTTATTCCGCAGATTTACACGTGCCTGAAACACACACACATACACACACACACAAAGAAGAACACACACTTTCACACATGTCAGATTATTTTGTGCTGAGAGGCTGCAGAGCAGGAAGAGCTCAGAGAGAGACGGTTGACTCTGTGGAAAGACTTTCTTCTCTTGACCAACATAAAGCAAAAGTGAAAAGAAATAAAAGGAGCCGTTTCACTTGAAAGAGAACAGCAGGAGAGGAACTGACTGAGAGACGGTTTGCGTGTGAATCAGTGTGTGTGTGTGTGTGTGTGTGAGTCAGTGTGTGTGTGTTAGAGAGGTTTGTTTATTTTGGCTCCAGTGTTAAGTTTTACCATGTATGACAGAGTTCCTACAGTGTGTGTGTGTGTGTGATGATGTTGTGGGTTGGGGGGG
>NTHP01000029.1:1435120-1448732 GCA_003416845.1 Oplegnathus fasciatus
GGGGGGGGTTCTTGAGCCCGTCTGAACCAGCGAGGGTCCCTGCTCCTCTCAGCGCAGCAGCTGATGGGAAGTCATTATGGATCCTGGCAAATGGCCAGTTCGTGGTTACCACGGCAACTGCACTGGCTCCATCCATCTTGGCAATGATGATGTTTGAGGAACGGCCTGCTTTCTAAACCCTCGCTCTCAGTAATGGCTTCTTTGATTGGCGCCATGCATAAATGAATAAGAATAAGGTCAAGACTGATTTAGGTAGAATCCATAGCAGTTTCAGCACTTGCACGTCTCATTTCTGAACAGTAGTATGGAGTCATAAACACCTCCACTATCATCTGGTTAATTATGGAAGTCCTCACTCTGGATATTAGGATTAAGAGGTTTTTCATTCACTCCCTTGGAAATAGATTTTTCAGAGGAAACAACACAAAATAAGTGAAATAAAAATGATTTAAATAAAACATTATTGTCAACTGAGGCGGAAATTTACCTTCGCCTTCACACATTCACTGATTTTCCATATTGTAATTTGGTATTTTGGTCTATTCTGTCTCCATCTGGAAGAGGAATCCTTTCTCTGTAGCTCTTATTGAGGTTTCTTCCATTTTGTTCCCTGTTAAAAGTTTTTCCTTCTCCGAATGGAGGGTCTTAGGACAGAGGGTGTCGTATGCTGTACAGATTAAAGCCTCCTTGAGGAAAGCTTTGTGATTTGTGAGACTGACAATGAATAAAATTGACATGACACAGCGGTTAGGTCTCGGTATAAGAAATAATTCCTCTTGATTTTATCTGCAAAATGTGAAAATAAGCTACCTGTATGATGTAATTCAATGCAATACAGCAGCCCCGAAATACATGTTTTGTTTTTGAGTTCTACTTCAGCTGTTTGTGTCTTTTGTAGTGTTGTATGTGATTCCACTATATCAAAAGGTGTTTCTAATATTTTCTCCACTTCATTTACATTGAGTATATGTAGAGGTAAAAATATTAGAAACACTTTATAGCATAATATGACCTCAGAGTTGAACCTCTTTGACACACTTCAAACAACAATTTAAGTGAAGTGAGCTAATTTTGTTGCATTAAAATGTACAAATGGTTCTATTTTCTTTTTGACTGAGTATAAATTTGACATTTGTTTCTGGCCAGTTTGATTCATATTGAGAGAAAAACAAACACTCAACTGAACTTTCATGAACAACCATTTCTAAGATATGCTGTCTTACATCATTTCAGAGATACAGAAGGCTTTTACTGTATATTCTTCACCATATACTTTAAAGCTCAGCCAACAACCAAGCACATAAAATCGTCTACTACCTGCACAGGGTGGTTTTTAACCAAAATAGGTCTACAGGAATTAAATATTAAGTGCTAGTAACGAGCTCATTTATCTTACTTCCATTAATCATCAAGTCTGACAGTTGGTGAGCTACGAGATAAGATAAAAATACTTAAACTCACTGTTTTCATCTCCTTCTTACAGTAAACCTGTAAACCTGCAGCTGGCAGGTTGAAATAAATATCTGTATTTATATTTGTGTATATAGAAAACAATGTACAGTAGGGGATAACAAACAACCTTGTGGTTTACATGTAAGCAGCCCTTTATTGGATATGCAAAGTCAGCAAGTACTTTATTACATGAGAAAACAGAAAAAGGGAAGGGAAAAAAGTAAAACATAAAAACACAAAGTTGGCAAAAAAGTCAGCAGTTTGGATACTTCAGCAGTAATGATTGACTCTACTGCCAAAAGGTGAACTGTATAATTGCCCAAATGTGAACTACAGAGACAACGTTTGTGTAAAAGAGAGAAAATTATTTCTACAGACCAAAGGGAGGGAAGTGCCAATTTATTATGAAGAAAATCCCAAACTAATCCCTTTTTCTTTTGTCCACAACATATATTTCCACCAAATGTAATTGAAAACCTTAAACTAGTTTTTGAGACAACAAACAGAAAAACAGACTTGAACTTCTGTCATGTTTTCTCTAATTAGTATCAAGGTTCATCAGGTTACTAACAGGGCAGAGCCCAGATGCCTTTTTTTATCCCGAACCTCCTCCTGGTGGTTTTCCTAAGAACTCCCAGGCCAGCTGGGAGATGCAAACCCTCCACTATGTCCTGAATCTGCCCCGGAGTCTCCTCCCAGTCATTCGTGCCCAGGACATATTCAAGGAGAGGTGTCAAGTCAGCACCCTTAACAAGTGTCTCAACCACCTGAACTGACTCCTCAATATCAAGGTTCCTCCAAATCTCTGAGCTCTTTACTTCATCACATAAACTAAGACCAGACGTAAACTCAGTTGCTTGCACCTCCAATTTCTATCTTTCAGTCAGTACTCCAAATCTCTGGGTTAGCACAAAGATTGAACAAAACATTTAGAGCTTTGTTTTACAGCTCAGCTCTCTCCTTACCACCACCTCCCAGCAGGTGGGACCTAAATCCTCATCCTGCTCATGACACACTTATAAACCACTGCGGTGCACATCAGAGGTAGCGATTAAGAGGGACATCGTCTGCAAATGTTTGAATATTTGTAATCTTACCGAAGTCTGCATACCCACAAAATGACTTTTAATTTGAATTGTAATTTAAACCGAAGTTAGTTATTAGTAACAATACTAATCATACGTCCTGAAACTTTAGTCCATCCTTAACATTTAGAACAGGACAGAAATATGGAGGTTTTTTTCTTAATCAGGAAGGAAGTACAATAACACACTTGTTCACTCAGTTATTCCATTCACTCAGTTATTTTGTATGATCACTGTTAAATACACTATTTTTATGCCTCCGTGCCAGCGATAGCCATGGCCGGAGGCATCATGTTTATGGGTTGTCCGTCCATCTGTCCCGTTCTCGTGAACGTGATAGGAATTTATTCAAATTTGGCACAAACGTCCACTTGGACTCAAGGAAGAACTGATTAGAATTTGGTGGGCAAAGGTCAAAGTTCACTGTGACCTCACAAAACACGTTTTTGGCCATAACTCAAGAATTCATACGCTAATTATGGCAAAATTTCACACAAATGTCTAATAGGATAAAATGATGAAGTGATGACATTTTTTACCCGAAAGGTCAAAGGTCAGTTTCACTGTGACATCATAGTGTCCTGGAATTTTTTTATTGATTTGGACCCCAAGGTACTTGACAGCATGTTTCTTACTGGAAATTATTTACTGGAATCATACATGTCAATATAGTGATAACTTCCATTTCGCCAAAAAAAATACTTAATATCTTTTTATTAAATTCCTTTAAAGTCTTCACTACGTGTATTAATGAGTCTGGACAGACATGGATGTAAACTGCAACTTCACTGGCTGACGGAGGCATACAACAGTAATTCTAGTTTGTACTATTTCCATAACAAATATCAAGACACTTTTCCATGTTTTCCATAGCGAAATGCAGTTTTTGTTGTACTGAAGTTGTGAATGTGCACTCTGTGTTGTGTGTACGGCAGGAATTTGCTGCGGCAGCTACATAGACTTATGGCTTACTGGGTTTCTCCCATCCAGGGATTCAGCAGAGCTCATGTGCCCTTTTTTTTGTGTCATAAAGTAGTTTGAGTTCAACCTTTTCACACTGACTTTGCAAAAATTCGCTCATCTGTGAAAAGGGAATTTTGTATTTTTAAATGTCTGCTTTGAGGTGGGCTTCAAATGACATGTCACCTCTGTAAGTCATTGTGTATGTGTGTGTGTGTATAGGTGTATGCGTTAGTTGTCTCTGTCAGAGTATCAGAGTAATGCATTCTTTCATGGCGATGGCACTGGCTCCTCTAATCCAGTCCTGTGAAAAGCCAAAGCCTCGCTTTTATCTCTCCGTTCCATTTACACTTGTCAGTACTCTGTGTGTTTGTCTCTCTCTCTCTATGTGTGTGTGTGTGTGTGTGTCCTTGTAAATCAGCATGTGAGTGTGCTGTGTGTGTATGTATCAGAGACACACAGAGAAAACCCTCATAGTTTCGTCTTAGTCCAGACAGAGTTGCAGTTTTAAAAATTAATTGCATTTTTTATGCTCACTTTATCATATCATCTGTCATTCTAAGTCGTTTCCCTCCAGCTGTGTGTCGTTTAAGCTGATATGCTTAATGATCTGAACATCCTGCCCTGCTGACTAACAGCTATCAAAGATTAGATGTCTTTAAATGTTATCCAACTCTAAAATTAAGTCTCTGGTTGTTGTTCCTGAACAAATTTCTCACAGTGTTACCCTTTTTTTCTTGAGCCTTTGATTGTTCTGAACCTCCTGCAGGGAAATATTTACAAAGTTAGTTCAAGGTTGCCTAAAAATATACAAGATCCAATTATCCAAACCTTAATTTCCTCCAGATTTGTTTATTGCTGTTCCATTTTTACATGTTTCATGATGACAACTTAAAATGTCCAGCTCATCTAGAATGCAAATCTATTACCTGTAGAGAGCATTTCATCTCAGTTTACTGTTTATACTGTACAGATTTCAGCATCATTTAACCCCATATACTGTACTGCAACAACACGTCTCACAGCGGCTGACTAAAGGCTGTTTTTGACTGCTGTAATAGCTGTTCTGTGGTCTAATTCATGGAAGTGTTTATACTTTATTAGCAGGGTGAGTTTATCTTTTTAGAAATCCTACTTGAACAGACGTTTATTTCATAACTTTTTGCCCCGCTTTAATTGGTCTCTGTTGGAATACCAGGAAATATGCTAACATGTTGAAAGATGCTTCAGCACTTTTTCAGTATGTTAGTGGGTGTGTGCTGCTCAGGTTTCAATGACTAATGCTCCTAAGTATTGCATGTTAATCCTGTTCTGGGAGCAGCCAAGGGGAAAAGCCTCCAGTGACTGACAACCAGCAAAGCCATCACATGGTTCCTGCTCTCACGTCAATTCTCCCCTCAAATCACACAAAGACACACACACAGGTACACACATAGTCCTTCACACGTGTACACATGAGCACACATTGCACAGTGGAGGGACAGGAAAGAAAGAAGAAAGTCAGGATGAGACAAAGACAGAAATTGTTTTCCCCACATTTCAGTCAGTGTGTGTGTGTGTGTGTTTGTGTGTGTGTGTGTGTGTGTGTGTGTGTGTGTGTTGTATGTTTGATTGCACCCTTGATATCTACAACAATATGACATGACTTAAGGAAAGGTGCGCTTGAATGTTAAATCTGTTTCTTTACTCGCATAATGGTAGGCTGGGTCACCTGCTCCATGCCTCCACATCAGTGTCATAAGAATCATGATATAAAAAAATAGAATAAAAGAGTGAGATGTGGTGAGGTAAAACAGGGCAGAACATGATCACTTTGGACTTGACAGACTCTCACGTGAGACTTTTGATCCTAAACTGATTTTTTTTACTCTTAACCGATTATATAAATCCAAGTCCTGTGTTTTGTGTGGAGATAACTGTCTTATGTGAAGTACAGTATAAACACTGAAGCATGTCTGCAATCGCATTTGCAGATTGTTACCTGCCTGCAGTCCTGTGATATTTGTAGTTTCCCAACTTCATCATACCAACCAGGAAGTGAGTATTGTAAACACCATATACAGGAATAATGGTATCAACTCATCCTAAATTTCCTAAAAGGAATAACATGAGCTGAGCTACTTCAAGCTGCATAATTATGGAAATGAAATGTCTGATGAGAGTAATGTAGTTGGATATGTAACCAGGAACTGCATTATGATTGGAGCTCAGTTGATTGTGCATTGTGCAGTGTATTTGGTCTGTGCTGCTGGGAACAGCACCAAGCAGAGAGAGAGAGAGACAGAGAGAGAGAGAGAGAGAGAGAGAGAGAGAGGCATGTAATAGTGACACAACATCTCTGGACTCCTTGTCGCAGTGCCTGACACCAGTATAGAGAGGGTCACTGTTACCTGCAGTAACACAAGCCTCTGTGTCCTGCTGCCTGATGCAGTTTATACCAGCAATGAACAGAGACACTGTTAGTACATCTCTGTTCCAATGTCCTCTGGAGACGTTTCAAAAGTGGAGCATATTCATGCAACCTGTTCTAAGGCAGCCACGCTTCTACTTGTTCTTTACTTGTTTTAATTTACTGCGCAGCATGCTATCTTCATTTTGTATCTATATTTCCTAAATAGTGTAGATTAGCAAAAGGAAATCTGAAGCACTCCTTCTCTTGCTTCACAGATTTTGGAGGAGACGTGACAAAACAAAAAGAAAAAGTAGTTTTGCTGTAAAGACAACTAATGAAAGGCATCATTTTTAATCAATTGTCAGTAAGTACAGGTATTAATATACATTCACAAGTGAATTTCACACTTCGGAGATGTGGGCTGCTTTGGAAGAAATAGATCCAGCTCCTAAAGACAGTGGAATAATAAATGTTGACACACTGGTTAGAGTGGCTCCAAATTGTCTCTGGCACAGTCTGTCACAGACAAACATATGACAATCACGACAAAGAGTTCACTACGACAAACTGAATGGGGAAAAAAATCTTTGAGCAGTCAACGAAAGCAGAATGTGGTCGGCTTCTTAGCCTGTAATCTAAAATCAGGAACACAGGATTTATTTTATGCGCTTATCCACCGAACTTGTGTAATTAAATGATAAGTTTGTCGTAATTTTATCTTTTTATTATCTTTAAACCTTATTAAAAATATCAAAACAGTGAATTTACCATTTTCTAACACAAGTCCTGTAGAGAAACTCTTATGGAGCTGGCATCATATGCATCCATGCCAACTGTATTGTTGTCCAAAAAGTCATACTGTTGCACTGACATGTTTCAGGAGGGAATTTGCTGAGATGATACATCCGTATGGCTTTTATGTGTTTTTAATAGTTTTTGGATGATGATGGAGTTCTGTGGCACTGGGGCATAATCAGGCTACACGGGTAATTTATTGTAGCTTTTTGTGGGACTTGTTGATAATTATAAAAAGATACAAAAAAAGCACCAGCTTTATCCTTTTATCCAGGGTTCTAGTTATCTGGTTTGTGTGCGCTCAAGTGAAATATTGACATCCCATTCGCCAGGTCCTGTGGGTATCAAGGTGAGTGAAGGAGTGGAAGATTGACTAGAGAGTGGAACAAGATGGAGAGGAAAATAGAAATGAGAAGGCTGGATAGAGAGTCGTGAAAGTGAGTGTGTACGTGCAGAAATCTACTGTGACTGTGTGACTGTGTGGGCGCAGAGTAGGAGCAAGAAATACAGAGATGGAGTGTGATACAGGGAGAAATTGGAAATGGAGGGATGGCAAAACTGGAGGAGAGAGAGAGTAGATATCAAGAAAGTCAGTGAAGAGAATAGGGAGGAGAGCAAGGCGGGGGAAATGGGGAGAGCATGTTGGTGTTTAATGGAGGGTGAAGAAGGGTGAAAGGCAGAGAGGGACCATGGAGGAATAGAGCGCCGGAGGCTATGAGTACCCTTTGTTCACACATATTTCGATGATATGCGAATTCACACCTACAGTAGCAGGCACTGTAAAAATGCAACACCACACCCAAAGTGAAGCGTGCCGAGAAAACCAATAGGTGCTTGTCCAAACCTAATTTAATATAATCAGGCGTCCCGTTTAAAAAAACATCTGCTGCTTAGTGTGACATCCTTACAGAAGGAAAGCATACAGTTTGAGGTACAATTACTTTGATTTAAATCAAACAGACAGACCAATAACTGGATGAGAGTAATAGCTATTAGAGGGAAGCACAGCCATCACAACAAGATGGGTCCAGATAGCTTGAATTGTTTCATTTCAGACAAAACATCAAGCTGCGGGGTAACTGGTTCCAGGTAGATGGAGCACAAAATCTAAAAGCAAGTCAGTGCTAATGGAAAAACCTGGAGCACCACTAAGTCCAGAGACAGTCTGATGAAGTCTGCACGGTAGTAACACAAGATGTTGTATTTTCAACAAGTCCTCCAAGACAAACAACGCAATACTTTCTTTGTAACCACCCTCTAGAACAGCACATAGATGCCTTTTTTGATCTGCAGGACGACATAATTTTTCTGTGCCATCCAAAACCAAGATTTGGTTAGGTTTAGGCACAAAAACTGCTTGATTAGGTTTAGGGAAAGGTCATGGTTTGGGTTAAACTATTACTTAGTTAATATGAGAAAAACATCATGGTTTGGGTTAAAATGACCACATAGTTAAGGTTAGGGGACGATTGTGGGTCGTGGTTAAAAGAAACCTACATTGGCTGTCGGTTGGAAACTGGAAATGAACAGACATTTTTGTTGACACATCCATCCCCCCCCGACGTCCTTCCTACGTGGACTTGACACTTTAGTCAAGTCCACTTTATAATTGCATCACCTGATTTCCTCCTTTGCTCCTGTCATAATTAATATGGAGGGCTTTGTCACTCGAACGTAAACACATGTCGCTTGTGGGCTTTTGCAGAGCTGAACAATGCTGTCATTTTTCTCAGGAGGACAGTCTCTATATTTTCTACTAACGGGAATTACTTTACATTAGTTGCTCTTACAGTATATTTTTAGTATTCTGTTATAGTTTAAGTAGTCTTATAGTATACTTTTAAATAGATGGATACAAAACAGGCCAAAACAGAGTATAATGTACAGCTGCTGTCACAATAGTGTCAGTACCTTGCCTTTTTTGTGTATTATTCCTTATTGCTTTTACCATGTGTGCTTTTCATAAGAGCACAAAGCTTTGATGTTGCTACTCCAATCCATGCTGTTAATGAAAATCTAATCGATACATTATACTATAATGAGAACTTAGGATAGAAGATTGTTCTGCAAAACTCACGTTGAACAACTTGCTCACAAACCAAAAATTGGATTCTCATACTGCAAAACAGAGAAAACATTAATTAGTGTATGTGTGTGTGTGTGAGATGACTGCTTTGTGTGATTCCATAGTCTTGTTGTGATGTTGTGTGTGTGTGTGTATATATATAAATTATTTTCAGGTCTCTCTTGTAAAATAAATCTTGAGCTC
Source organism: Oplegnathus fasciatus (assembly GCA_003416845.1). Lineage (NCBI taxonomy): Eukaryota > Metazoa > Chordata > Actinopteri > Centrarchiformes > Oplegnathidae > Oplegnathus > Oplegnathus fasciatus. The sequence goes on from NTHP01000029.1 coordinate 1,444,074, forward strand.
AGTGAGACTTCCTGAATAAATAGCTTCCTGAAATTAACTGACCATTAGGGAGGTGATTCTAAAAATCATCTCGTTGTTCACCAGCCAAACTGTGGCTCAAGTAATAGTCTGAGCTGTGATGTGTATCACAGACAAATTACACCTGTCAGTAATTAAAGAAGTAAACAAATAAATAAATACAGAATATTCATGAAGTCAACGCTTGGACCAAACAGTTTACTTTCAGCAGTCTTTGTATTTGATTTCTGTCACTGGCAGCAGTCAGATGAAATAAGTAAGTCAAGTGCACAGTTTCCTGTATGGGGGATCAGGCTGTGTAAGAAGTGAATCACACTTGTAAGAAGGTGGGAACACATAAAAATAGCTTTAAAGATCCCGTCCAACTGTGGAGAAATGTGGCACCGCACTTCAAGTTCACTGCGTTCAATTTTCTACAACCACCTCAAACTACAGGATCACGTTGTTCATTTGTTCCCAGCTAAAGGGTAAAGAATCTGAGGAGGAGTGAGCCTGTAAACAAATGATGAGCAGTTGACAAAGAAATCCACATCCACTCTGAAACACGCGGGTGACAAATCTGATGGCAGGTGGGCACAGAACTGCCAAACAAGAGCGACAATTCCCAACTGATCTGTGTATTACTCAACCCATCATGTAGATCAGGGTGTATTTGCCAGAGAAACCAAAGAAGATGTGAATCCCATATTGAGAGTCTGTTTTTGTGTGTCAGAGGACAACTTTGGTTTATTACAACTTTGGTCTTATTTTCATAGTTTTGTCCATCATTTTAATGGGTATTGATGACACTGTAATTGTAAGTAATTGCAGAAAAACAAGGCAACAGCACTACAATGAAGTCTGATGGAGCAAGTAACAAGTGGTCAGACGACCATACAGGCTAAAAACAAGATTATCCAAACCACTTTGACAGAAAGTGAGGGCACCTGAAATGTTGGTAATAATCCTCATTACGCAAAAAAACTTCGTACATGCTCAACTACAGAAAGTGCATAAATGCCAAAGTTGAACCAGGAAGTTGGTCTGTAAACTGTTAAAGATGTTGTAATTTTACCATTTGCCTTTGTTTACTCTTCCAAAAAAGTGGATTATCTGAGGGTTTAGGTGAAAATGGGTTTGCATCATAGAAAACAGCAGCTGTGCGGGGCTGTAATTTGGCACGGTGTTGCTTTCAGCTAAATGCTAACGTAGCATGCCAACATGCTTACAATGACAATGCTGACATGCTGATGTTAAGCAGGTGTAATGTTTACTGTTCATCTTTGTTTCCACATACCTGTCAGTATCATTCACCTCTTACATTACAGCATCTGTTTTCTCTGCCAGGTGCTGCTCTCTGGACTGATCGGAGTGGTGTCATGGAAGAGGCCGCTCTCTCTTGTGGTGAGTGTCCTCTGAACGCCCACACTCAGCTGCTAATCTGACAACTCTGAATGAAGCATTAATACCCAAGAGGGAGTCTTTTTATTGTGATGATGGGATGGATGGAGATGTGACGACGTACGAGACATATTTACATACTGAAACAGATGCTTTGTCTCGTGCCTGTTAGGCTCACCGCATGTAGATTAGCATACACGCTCCACGAGAATACAAAGACATCATTAACCACTGTATAAGATTACCTGTGTTAAATACAAATAGTCCTAAAGCTGTCATCTCAGCTTATTAACACAATGTGACAGAGTGCTGAAAACTCCAAACCTTGTTGCTTGTCACACTTGTGGTTTAGCAACTGCAACTGTGTGTGAACGCAGTTTCAACTTTGGGGCATGTTCAGGTTGTGTTAAGATCCCTGGATCACAGCTCCAGTGTTGTATGTTTTCACAGCTGCTGACCTGGAAACTACAAGACCAAAGTCAGTTAGAAGTCTGAGCAGTTTTCACTTTTCTTGTCTCTGTTTGCACAGATGAGTAATCTTTGAACTGTTGAACTCAGTTCAAACACACACAGCATCTTTCTGGATAGTACCCTTTGTGCTGCCATGTGCGCAGGATTCTCTGAAGTCAGATCACAGGATGTTGAACCTGTGCCCGTATTTATCAAACTGCTAAGAGAGAAAATTTCGAAAGGGTAAGATAAATGTAAGAGAGCCTTAGATGCTTCTTAAGATGCTTAAGAGTAGATCAGAAATAGAGGTGGACACACCTTCTGACACATTTTCTGGAACGATTGTACAAAATGGCTGGTCGTGAAATGAATACGTTATCTGAAGCAACATGTATAATTCAGAATAGGATCGCTTTAGTTCACTATTTGCGTTTGACTTGGACATCTGATAGGATGCTACACCACTTTTTTTTCTTTTTTTGCATTTATCATGGGTCCAAACAAGAAGAAAACAGCTTTAGCTCTGATTTGTATGCAATCACTTTCCAAAACAGTTGTCAACACGATACTAAGTTGTCATTATTATATGATTTCTCTGATGTTTGTCCTTTCCCAGCAGGCAAAATATCTTTCCTGCTTTAGTTTGGTTTCCTTTTTGTTTCATGTCAGTTCATTTCTTATTATTGTATCCCTATTTATACATTTATATTATGAATATTTTAGCATTCTTAACTGTAATTCTTATGAGTTGAATAAATACGGGCCCAGGGCCCATATTTATTAAACCTAGAATACATACAGACAATACAACAATACAATACATACAGAATGCAACTGAAGCGATCACATGATTAATCACATGCATGCCCTTAGCAAGAATAGCCAAACAGAGGCAATGATTCACCCCACACAGCCGCGTGTGCATGTTAGTGCATGTGAGTCCGCACCGCGTTTATAAGGAGATGAAGAGAGCGACCCCCCACACAACATTGTAAAAGCGAGATGGTCCAGCGCAATTGGAAGCGTTCATCTGAAGGCACTCTACCATCAAACTAGCTAGCGTTAGCAGGATAGCTAGCAAGCTAATAGCTCCTAGCCAGCAACGGCGGGCACCGCTGTGTCTGAGGGTGTGTGTGTCTGTGTGTTTGTGTTCGAACTCAGCACTCACCAGAGACTCCGGTTCTTTGTTATATTCCTCCAGTCTTTTTCCCCTCTCCTCTGTACATTTCCCCGCCAGTCAGCAGTCAATATGGACGAAGAGAGACTAATTACATTTTTACACCCACAGTGGAGGTCGGCACCTCTGGCCTCTGTCCCTCCGCTGGTCCGCTCTACCCAGTCCTCCCCACAAAACACTCTGCAAAGCCCTGCGATACGCGCACATTTTTCGCTCAAGTTGAATATTTACTATCACTATTTATTTATAGACTATTTATAGATGGTTTTGGTGAGTTTTATTTTGTTTCTGTCCAGTTTGAATGAAGAGTGTTTGCTTTCATTTGTTTTGGTCTGAGATGCTGTACTCTAGTGCGACAACTACTGGTTCTGAATGTTGTATATGGAACCTTTAAGAGCACGTTTAAGTCGCAAGAAATGTGATAAACTGCTTCTATTCTTCAATTTGTGAGTAGGAGTAAAAGTGAAGGATTTTGATAAATAACTAGATAACTTTTTTGATAAATACGGGCCCTGGTGTTGCTTTACATCTGAGTAGTGAAATCTCTCCCTCTCAGGAGTTCCAGGCAGTTATTTTCTGCCATAATAGAGCCTGAAAACCTTTAATTGACTGTCATGTAGTGCAAGTTGTATCCCACACTCCCCTTACCTGTATGTGTGATACGTTGCGTAACATAAATCATTCTTTCTTCCCCCTCCTTTGTACTACAAAAAGACATACAGATGCATTACGGTTTACTTGTGACTGAAGATGATGATCTTTCATATCTTTCTGTCCTTTTAAAGTAGAGATCAGGATTGGGGTACAGCACAAACAAGCCCCTGCCCAGTTCTATTTCACGCCCTCTTAATGCAGTAAATAATCTAATCTTTGCTGCTTTACCACATCATGTCGTACCCCTCCCCTCTCGCTGCATATCACTTGTCTCGCTCCCTTTAGTTTTATCACCTTGCTTCCCTGCTGTATATCAGCAGCCTCTCCCTTCACGGATCTATTCCCCTTCCCCACTTCCTTTCTTTGGCTTTGTGTAATGTTAGACCAGAGACAGAGATCCGAATCATTTCAGCTCTTGGGGATCAAAGGAAATATCCCATCATTGAGGTGTGAGTAGAAATTGGTCACACGTTGTGCTCTGTAAAAGAATTAAATCCTCTCACCTCTCTTTCCTTAAAAAGCATGACTAATTTCCTGGAATAGTCTGCACCTGCTAGCATACAGAGATGTCAGTCCGTGGATACTGCTTCCTGTTTTTAGAGGGGTCTAAAAGCTAATATCTGGTGTGGCTTTTGTTACTGTAGCATGTAATTTTCAGTCTTGACAGTCAGGCTTTTCAATTTCTGGCCTCGACCCAGTGCTGACTGGCAGGTGACTAATACACCGGCTGGACGCTCTTAGGCCTGGCAACGCTGCACCAACCCATCTGCCAACTGTGGGTGGCTCTGCATCGTGATCCATAATAACTGGAGTTTCTCCAAACCGTTTAAGTATGTGTGTTAAAGGTTTTCTTAGCTGACTTATTCGAGATCTGTCTCTTATATGATAAAACAAGGTCCAGAGGCTAATTGTGTGATCTGGCCAGTTTAGGATTTTACTCTGCAAAACAATTTAGTGCTGAAAGGATTAGTTGGTTACTC
>NTHP01000029.1:1448948-1529898 GCA_003416845.1 Oplegnathus fasciatus
TGGTTTTGAAAACTTGGTAGGACAAAACAATCAAATTAAAGATATCCTCAGAGGAAGTCAGACACTTTTAGAAAAATGTTCGTTTTGCTTTCTCACAGAGAGTTCAATGAGAAGATTGATACCACTCTCATATCTGTCCATTAAATATGTAGCTGGAGCCAGCAGCCGGTTAGCTTAGCTTAGCACAAAGACTGGAAACGGGAGGAAACAGCTAGCCTGGTCTGTCTAAAGCTAGTAAATCTGCCTACCAGCTCCTCGAAATCTCACTCATTAACATGTTATGTCTCATTTGTTTGATCTGTAAAAAAAAACAGATTGTGGAGGTTTTGTGCCAGACTATTTCTTGGTCCGGTGCAGTGACTTCCTTCCTTCCTTGCAGTTTCCTCTAATTATAATGATCTTTCAGTATTTCACGATATTTAAAATGTTTGCAGCACTCTGAGATTTTTGTATTTATACCTAAGTATTAGAGAGACAGAGATGAGTTATAAATAGAAAAGGCGAGACAGGGTATAGGGAGGAAAGCTTGTGCAACATCTTTGGTTCTGATATATTGCAGTCAAGTCAGCGTATGACACCTAGCACAATGTTTGGATGGTTGGAGACGTTGGAGACGATGTTTGTGTGCCAGAGTAGAAAAACAGGTGCACTATTGTGGGGAGAGAAGATGTGTCGAATATGAAATTCTGTCTACCCCAAACTTTCCTTGTAAACTCCACATCAAAGACATATTGATATATTGGGCTCAGCGGAATGAGAAAACAGTGTGTCCATGTTTGAAGGGAATCCTCCTCGTCCACCTTATCTAAAATAGCTAATAAACATCGTCGTTTTCTACCCACTCAAGTCTGCTGCATTAATGCCACGGCAGATTTACTCTGTATCACTGGGAGGCAGGAGAAAGACAAGACTACCTGCAGTCTTCTGCTGTTTGTGACTGTGATGGATTATGTGTTTAGAGAGAGACAGAGACAGAGAGAGAGTTAGAGGGCAGTAAATCCTTGTTTGCCCTGTCGGGAAACAAGACGGTGATAGTCTGCGGTACAGAGTATTTGTCTCAGGTTGTTGTTGCTTTGTTATTATAAGTGTAAGTATGTCTAGTACACAGAACACATGCCTCTACATACTTCTATATATATTTAATGTACAATTAATTCAACTTTAATCTATGCAATTCCAGTGGAGCACTTTGCATCACCACAACATCATCTCCTTTACTTGCACTACTTTTTGTACGATGTATTCTCCCTCTTGCTGAGAGTTAAATGAGAGGATCGATACCACTGTCATGTCTGTGTGTTGAGAAGGAAGCTAGAGCCAGATGGCAATTAGCTTAGCTTAGCATTAAGACTGGAAGAAGGCGGGAAACGGAAAACAAAAATTCACATACCAACCTCTAAATTAACTTGTAATAAATTGTATCTTGTTAATATAAATATAGATGTTAAAACAACATGTGTTGTATCTATTTTTTGGGGAACAGCGGCCTGGTCCATTCGCTTCCTGGAGTCTCTGCTGGTTGCCTGGTAACCTCACAGTGGTCACAAGACCAGAGCTGTGTCCGAAATCAGCCCCTCTTTCATTTTACCACATTTTACTACTTCCGTGGGATTGTTCACAGAAAGTAGTGTACCTGTCATGAACACTACTTTTTCTCTCACATCGTGAGAATTTTAAGGCCATTACATTTTATACTCAAGTTAAATGGCAGAGTATGAATTAAATGCACTTTATAGTAAATATGGAATGATTTTGAACACAACCTATTGTATCTCTAATTCTAGTTATGCACAGACGTGAGTGCTATCAACTCTCGGGCGAGAAAGCAAATAAGTATGTTTCCTAAAATGTTGAGCTATTCAAGTGAGTATAGACGTAGTTTTAGTTTAGCCTCTATTCTCAGATTTTAGTTTATATATTTAAATATATATATATATAAGTTCAGCTGTTTCATTCATAAAAAGAAAGCGATATTTACACTCTACTGACCTGATATTCCTCTGGACTGAAGTGTAGCATGGAGAGATTTAAATAATGGAGAGGTACAGCAGTCCTGAGGTGAAACGGTCACTGCACTTGTGAGGTGCCAGACAGTGAGAGAGTCTAACACGTGCAGCTACTTTACATTCATGTTTCCACAGGGATAGAAGTACAAGTTGTCCTTTAGTGACAGCGCACAGGGTTGGAGCAGTGCAGTGTAGCTGAACCATGGTCTGAATGGCACGCAGTGCTTCCCTGCACCACTGACTGTGTTTGCATGGACTGCGACTGTTGAGCTTATTCTAAATAGAGTAGTGTTTTTGATCAAGCTATTCCAATATATTCCTGTTTATGGAACAATGATTCAACATGCTGTTTCTGTTACATTGCTACTGTGGTTTACTCATCATGCAGATTTAGTAAAAACATATTCTGAGCTGCATGTTTTAGCAGGCTAGCGGCGTGGCTGTATGGATTCTATTGACAGTCTGTCGGTCCACCACTTTGGTCCAGACTGAAATATCTCAGCAACTATTGGATGGTTTGCCATGAAATGTGGTACTGACATTAGCATTTTTGTTCAAAGCTCTGCTGTAGACTTTTAGTCTTGCTACAGGCATATGTTAGAGGTAGAGGATGTGTCGATAAACAAACAGATTGTCATATGGATGTGTTATTATGTTGCAAAATGCTGTGATAAAATTAAATAGTCTTATAGTTTGATTAAGGTAAAATGCCCTTTAATAATGTGGCTGGAATTTAAATACTCCAAGTCTCACTTTCATTGTACTTAGTCTGACTTTGACCTTGTTTGAGATAATCAGAACACGCTGTTGACATGCAATTTCTTATTCACAGTATTGTCTTAATCAGGTTACTGTAATTTTATAATATTACAGACTATGTAAATGTTTTAGTCATTTGAAGGCCAACCCACCAACTCGTTAGAGCTTAAACAAGCAGAGGAAATATTTCCTTTACTATACTCTCTATAACCTAGAAGTGTTTCATGTTGCATTGAATTACAGTCAGAAAATGAATTCAGGTTCGTGGCTGATCTTGCCTTCCACTATAATGCATTAATCACCTGAGCTGCAAAGGTTTATCTCGACGCCAGCAAGTGCTCGACCTACACCGTACAGTATGCCCCGAGAATATTAATACTGCTTCCCTGCTGGAAAAATCTCTTTTCAGCACTGGCCTCTTTTGCTCATTGTTTTCAATGGAAATGAGACGCTGTTGTACGTTCCCAAGAGTGCTTCAAGCTAAGCATGTTTTGAGCTCTCATAACACTGTGGACTCTTAAGAATACTTTTATGACTGCAGCAATAGCCATGACCAGCACTTCTTGAACTGAGAACTACCAGCTTAAACAGAGGCGTCCAGTAGTCAGAGTGGGCAAATGTTTCAGCCCCACCAAGACGGTCACCTCGGTGTGGCGCACCGATGCATCCATTAACCTTTAGAGTGACAGGTTGGACCCGGAGCATGTTTCTGGCCTGATCCAAGGGATACGCTCATCCCTCTGCTGCCTGGTCGTACAGGCCTGGGACACTAAAAACAATCATTCATGTGTGATTTGTGAAGATTACAGGCTATCATCATGTTCTGTCACCCCCATATTTCTCGCGCCATCTTTCAATGTTTCTGCAGCTATCTCCTACTGTGCTCCTACCGCATACATAAACATGCACATGCTGTACATACAGGCCATACTGAGGTCATTTTTTTGGAGATTTTTGGGTCTTTTAGGAACCTGACAGGGGTTCACATTCTACAATTAAAAACAGTTGGTGGATATTTTACAGTGTAAGCTGATTTCAGTACATCTTATGCTCTATATAAATTCGACTTTTAGGCAAATCAAACAATCAGTCAATCAGCGTTAAAACACCGGTTAAACATTTATGTACATAAGCACAATTATGTACATTTCATCACTAAAAAGGAGCAAAAACAGATGTTACCATCCCCTTTCTGAAGAAACACAAATGTACAGTCCAATAACAATCTAATCTTTTACGAGTGTTTACTGAAATACAATCTTTTTAAGAATATATCTCCTCTAAGTATGCAGACACAACGTTACTACTGCAGGTAAATCTGTTGCCAGCTTAACAATGCTGCAGCGTTTGTCAGGTCAGCAACCCCGAGGCAAAGAGTTATGCACACTGACTAACAGTTTTGATTCAAGTACGAGGTATCCCAAAACAGTGCCTGAATATTTCAGTGCAACTCACAGCCTGAGAAACAAATATGGAGAAATATATGATGAAGTTGTCAGCAGGTTACTATTGCATAAACCAGTGGTGAAAAGTACATTTACTCAAGTACAACGTTGTACTTGTGCTTTACTTAAGTGTTTTCTTTTCATGCTTTACTTTCTACTTCACTACATTTCAGAGGGACATATTGTACTGCACAACATTTATCTGACAGCTTTATTTACTTGTTAATTTACAAATGAAGATAGAGCCTAAAAGGGGATGCTTCATTATAGATAAAACTACCCAACAGTATTTGCACGTAGAGCTGAAATGATTAGTCAGTGGACAGAAAATTAATTGCCAACTGTTTTGATAATCGTCAAAAGTCAATTGGACTTAAAAATAAGCTGTGACCTCTGATGCTGAGCCTGCTGCAGTACTGGATGCATAGTGCATAAAGGGGGAGGTTGCTAGTTTTCTGTTTTCCAGGAACCCATTTGTATCAGTTCATCTTATTTAACACCTTTATTGCATGTTGTGCCCTTCTAGTTCTCCCCGTGTTTCTTGTCATTTGTACAATAAAGGCAAAAATACAGAAAACTAATCTGTAATGCAATATTTTTTTATTATGTTTATGCTTGTTTATTGTTTGTCTTCTCGGTTTAATTTCCTAATAACACCACATGTGAATGCACCTTCATCTTCCACTTCCTTGAACACATCTGGGTATACGCAATTTGTAGTTGATGGGCTAAAATATGCTCCACCAACTGCATGGTGTTTTATATATATATTTATAACAATAGACTGTATCAAAGATTTGGGAGTGATGATAATAAGAGAGGGATATTTATTAACAAATCCTGGAATAAATGCTGGAAGATTGTAGATATAAGTGACTGGCTGTGGAGAAATATTGGGCATGTGAGTGAGCGATGCCAGGGCGTGTTGACCCTCCTGGCTGAAATGTGTGTGTGCCTGTTTATCTTAGATTGGCCACAGAAAGAGTGTGTGTCATTTACAGCACCATTTCCGTGACATGCGGATGGCCGAAGATTTCCAGGGGATTAATCTGATTCCAGGGCCCATCTGCTCAGCACTCCACACCGCTGCCCACTCATGCCCACTGCATGGTCAAGAGGGCAGCAGCTTCCCTCCTTTTTTAACAATCAAGACACACACACATCCATGATCCCCACAACTCCAAATATCTAGCTAACGATGCACACAAATCACAGCACATACACATCATAACCGTAGACTTTCCATTATGATCACATAACTGCAGTAGGGCCAGCAGGACACCAGTGAAAGGGTTTATGAGGTGCTCTCTGTGACAGCCTGTGACCCTGACAGGCCATAAATATTACTGTAGCTGATGACAGAGGGAGGAAGAGAGAGAGAGCGAGAGAGATGGCACCCTGACTGATTGCGATGAGGAAGCTGGCATCTCTACGCTGGTGGAATAAAGATTTATAGTCAGACACCACAACAACAAAAAATCAAAACGACACAGTTTGCGAATTCCATTTTTTATCATTCAATTAATGAAATGATTAAAAGGCTGTGCATCAGACCAGTGCAGGAGGAGACGGTGGGTCTGTCCAACCCAGTTTTGCCCTCCAATAGTTGAGCATTTTTCATACAGACCTAAATGGACAAATTAATCCTGTAATTAGGAGTGAAATTAGCCCATTAGCAGCCTCTGTTCCTGGCTCTGTGGCCAGCCGGGATTAGTTTGTGTTTTTTCAGAGCCTTCCTAAGCTATAAGTGGTCTAACTTATTGCTTTGGGCCCCTGGTTTTTGGCCCCAGACAGACAATGTTGGACTCCTCCTTAATCCTAAATCATTTTAATGTCCTCCTCCCTTTTCTGTTGCCTATTTCCATGAGAGCACACAGTCAGTTTAATCTTTCGTGACTTCTAGAAATCTCACTGAAACAAAATCACAGCACAACATGGTGATATGAGTTAGACACAAGGTACATGATGTCAGGGAGTATTGTAAAAATGTCTCTGGCTTGGATGTTTGTGAACATAAACAGGGGATGTTCTTTGGTTTATACGCCCACCACTATCATGTCCTCTGAGGCTAGTATTAAATCTTTAATTCATGAATAGCTAATAAGAAACAAAAGCACAATGATGAGAAACTGCAGCTTTTAGTCTTCAGCGGTTTGGTTGTCTTTTGATCTTAATGATCCCACGGCGGATTATTTATAGTGATGTTGCTCATAGTATGCTGTAAATATAAATGCAGAGATGATTGTAAGGCTGTGCACATGTCTGAAAATTAGTCTGCAGCTGGATTTCTATTTTCTGCACGTGTAGAAGTGTGAATATCATGGAAAGATGATCGTTATTGCTGCTTTGCATTTTGTCTCTGAACATAAACACAAACACAAACATTAGCAAAAGCCCGATGTCCACACAGTAACTACAGATACCAGCAACAACTGGTTCAGTCATTCACACTTTCATTTCATTTATGTCTAATGTTCTAATGTGTTATCAATTTGAGAGTAAAAGATGACAATTAACTGCTAATTTTTTTATCAGTGAAGACCATACTCCAGATAGCGGTGCAACCGTAATTGGGTACAGTGGGCCTGTCACACTAAAAACACTACAGTAAAAATATACGGAAAGGATTAAACACTGCTAATCTGCTCTAATGTAAACTGCAGTCGTTAGCATGGCTGGCTAACTGGCTTACTACCTACAGTAGAAACTGATCTTTACTTCTAAAGCCAAGGAGCACATCAGTGGGGAAAAAAGAAAGCCTTGTTTGCAATAACACATTCACAGTGATGTGTGGAAGCTGGTCCTGGATGATATGTTAGAGGTCAGGCTAATGTTTGCAGTTCTGTCCAGCTCTTTATTGGATTTTGAAAAGTTTACACTCTTAACAACCACAGCCAAACTCGTTCCTCAAGATAGCATTACATTCTCCGACCAGCATTGGTTAGTTAGCCCATATCTTTTACCTTTTCCTTTGTAACGTTACAAGTGAAACCAGTAGCCGATATGAGGGGGGACAGCATCCACCTTGTTAGCAAAATGACCAAAATGCATCCCCCTTAACCTGCCATCCTCTCTTTTTGTCTCAGTCCCGCCCTTCAGGCAGTTTCGTCTTGGATCTGTAATATTCTCTAAACAATATCAGGGTTTTCCCTGCCATTATACGGCTTAGGTGCAGCGCCTAAGCGTTTTTGCGCCCCGCTTAAGCTGTATGAACCGATCGCTGTAAGCACTGGTATAACGGTGTAAATCTCACTGAATGTGAAATAAATTAATTGACTAGAAAGTATACTGGTTGTTTACTAATGCGCGATGATAAGCACTGATAAAACGATGTTCATCACACTAATTTAGTGCCAAATAACTTGGTAGTTAGCGAATAAGTACAAGAAAACTGTTGCTTAAGTACTATGCCTGTGTTATCATGTTGATTTTCTGTGAATCCATACCATGCCAGTGTTTTTCGCGGTAGCCCATCTACCGTACGCACCACTGTCATTGTCATCAGTTTATTAGCCCTGAGCAGTGGAAAATAAATTAATAACACAACAATCAGGGCTTGAGCATCAGCTGCTAGAGCAGAGAGAACTGGGAAATGGGCAGGTAGGGGTGCCTGGAGGTCTGGAGTTGGGAACCCAGGAGCAACACTTTTTGGGTGTTATCTGTCGTAATAATAGAATAATAATGGTCCAAAATGATGTGAAATTGCATAGTTTTAAGTAAAATACCGTCAAATTTTCTTGCTACGGTAAACACAGCACACATAAGCAAGTTAAAGTAAAAGCATTCATTTTTACTTATTTTTAATGAAATTGAAGTCAAGTGAGCGAACAAGCAGGCAGATATTTTGGCAGGCGACAATTGCGGTGAAATGTTGGCGATAATGCTCCAATCGGTTGCAATTCGGCATGAAGAAGAAGAAGAAGAAGCGGTCAAATATTGGTCATCGTCATTTCCGGTAAGTGCACAACGGCTATGTTCTATTTGAGACAATTACCTGTCGAAATTCACGCACTTCGCAAGTAAGTACATAGTGTACACAGTGTACTACATGAAAGTAACGGAAGTATTGAGACACAGCAGTGTCAATTACCTGTCAAAACACCTCCTGGGTTCCTAAAGCATCCAGTTTGTTATGCACACATAAACTCACATAGAGGAGTTCACATATTAATTGTATAGAGAGGAAGAAAAGGATATTTTAGTTAGTTCAAAGTATAACACTCCTAAATTTTCAAATGGCACAGTGACAGCATACAATAATGATAAAATCACAGCTGATGAGAGATTTGCTGCAGTCATTCAAACCACGAGCACACATCTTCTTTCAGCTATTGTTAAGCAGCACAAATAAGCTCTACTCTCCTCTCCCTCCTGTCACATCAGTGCCAATCTCTGTCTATAGCAAATGGTTAGAACTGTGTGTGACATTGCAGTGATTGTGTTTTGGGCAAATAGAGGCATTAGAGACAGAGTCCACCAGTCTATTTTCCACAGTTGACTGAACAACTAGTGCTCTGTGGTCACTTGTCAGGGACTCGAGACGTAATTGTGGTTTGCACACAATCATGTCAGCTATATTTCACAGTTGAGTGAGTTGAGACTGCGGCATGACTGCAGCCTGTACTTTACAGCCCTGGAGGCCTGGCTTATAGCTGCTGAAGACCCAACCTGTATTTGGCGGCTAGGTGCGGGAAACCACCTTTCACACACTTGTGACCTTTGATGTCAGGAGGAGGTACAAGAATGAAGTGAGGACTGGGACAGTATATTATACAATCATGTATCTCTATAAAGACATTAATGTTGTATTATCATCAGTGTGCATAATCACAATAACCTGCAATGTTCATGAGCGTCAGTCTCTTTCTTTGCTACTAGTACTCAGAAATGGCAGAAAAAATATTGAACATCAACACAGCAGATGCACTACATGTACTTACTGCTGCTACTACAGCTTGACTTATTTTATTGCGAAGGACACGATACTTAACACGATACCTTCGCCTTAAAAAAAACCTTGGACATTATTTTTCACATTTATGAATTTAAATTGAGTATAGCGTTAGTTCATGCAGAGCACTAAAGTCACACTTGAATTAGCTGCTTCAATCATGCTTCACAATCACTGGCTCATTCATCAGCTGCTCAGTTGACAAGTAACGTCCAATCATATTTGTACATGTTCACAGCGTGGCCATTATAACACTTCTCACTATTACTCTGATGATATCTTCATGCCAGCGCTGTTTGATGCTGCAGCTCCCTCCAACACCCCAACCTTCTCCTTCGGTTTTGATATCGTTGATTTCTAACTAAGATTTCATGTTTTATGTATTTGGGGGATTTAAGCAGGAATACTCATCGCTGCTCAAATTCTTTGAGAGCTCAATTAAAGAGCCAGCCCACTCGCACCCAAAAGGCGTACAAATAACACGGGTTTACAATGTGAAAAGACGTGCAATGTGTACGCCAAAGTCAAATTTTGCGTGCACATCATACGCCTGTTTCGCGTGCATTACATACGCCCGTCATCGAACCCCCTGTCATGTTGACGTAATATAAATAGCGACAAAATCGCTCTGGGAGGTGGTTGAGGATGGTGGATGGTGGATGGCTCAAACAAATACAGGACTTTCACCCAGGAGACCACAGTTCGTGTACCATGTGAAACCAAAAGTCAACGTGAAGTTTTTTGTTGTTACTTTTGTTGTAAAGTATGTAAAGTACGTAACTTACTTAATTTATGTTACGTACGTTAGTTTACAGATGTAAGTTACGTTAGTTTAGTGAAGTAAGTTACGTTATTTACACCCAAACCGTGATGTTTTCCTAAACCTAACCAAGTTGTTTTCATGCCTAAACCTAATATATTATTTGGACGCATCCGTTCTCCACAGAAGTGAATGGTAAGGATTGGCGTATCACCTGCACGCGAAAGTTGACTTTGGCGTATGCACTGTACGCTATTTAAAGTGTAAAAGTCGTGTTATTTGTACGCATATTGGCGAGACCGGGTTGAAAGAGCAGACTCTTTCCTGCCAAATCTTACTGTATATCCATTTGCTATAAATAGCCAATTCCTTGACAAGTGTCGGTACAATTTTTAAGACTGAGAGGAGCATTTACTTTCAGAGTGTTGGATATCTCTCAACGTAGATGCAGAAATAAAGGAACATACTGTACTACACCAGCCGCTGCTACTCCGGGAAGGCAGCACACTATGATTAGCAACATCGATCTTCACTGCCTCTTGATCATGTACAGGAGAAAATGAAAGCTTAAAGCCATGAGTGTGAATAAATATTAGAGCTGAAGTTTGTTTTTATCTGCCATGAATTGATTGTTCGGGATGAATAAAGACGAGCTCCCGTGAGACTGGTAAGAGTAAAGCAGTCCAGCAAACCAACAAACAATCCTGAAGCCATTGATTCCTTTGACAATATAAGGTGTACAGCGATATCAGAGTGCCTCATAAACATCCCCTGAAACAGGAGATGCGATGTATATCATTATAATGTATAGCTTAAGTAATATACTCACAACATGTCCGATTAAGGTTTTGCTTTGTGTAAATAGAGTTCCTCATGCATGTGTCGGGCCTGAATGTTCGTGATGGAAATCCAGGCATTACATCTCACATGTGGCTACCAGGAATAATGAACTAGACCGATGGAGGAAGGTCTTATTTTGGCTATTACTTTCCTATGTCATGACACATGGTTATTTCTTATTAAACAAGCAAACTGTCTTTGTATGAACACTGACTGCCACTAGGCGCAGTTGCCTAACTTGTGTGGGAAAAAAACATGCATCTACATATTTGGTGATTTTTTCAGAAGAACTGAAACATTAAATATGACTTTATGGGTTGAGAAACATGGTTTTAACTGGACTGCTATGCTATGCTAGCTGTATACTGTCTAACGCAGCCACAGTGTGAATATCAATGCCTTAAGAGGGGTGAATTCACAATTTCTGATATATGGTCATGGTTTTAAAAATCACAATCAGAATCAGGTTTATTTAAAGGTATAACAAGTGGATTTGTCGGTTGCTGTTTGTAAATGCAACATTCAAAGTTGGCGCCTCCTCCTCGGCTCAAAGCGTATGCACTTCTGGTGGCCCCACATACTTACAATCTGGCAACTGGTTCCTACGTTTTTATAGAGTCCCACCCCTCACACCCTGCGCACTGTTATTGGCTGGGGGCTGCACACCACTGCCCAAAGGTTGATGGCCAGAAACATCCCGAGCACAGCAAAATAAGAAAATACAGGCAGAGGGCAGGGTCTCTGCAGATACAGACACTGCCACACACTTCTAGTGGGTTATAAATGATGATAAAGAGGGATTCTTTTTGTATGAGTCTATACCTTGTTTTTTTTAGGAAAATTATAAGTAAGTTTTCACATACAAGGAATTTGCCTTGGTGTTTTGGTGCATAACAATAAACATAGTAAAATAAAAAAAAGAAAATAAAGAGCAAATACTTCAAAAGTCAAGAAACATAAATAGATAAATAGAAAAATGTACAATAGAAAATATGAAAAAAAATATGTACAGTGTGTCTGTTTTTAAAATGAAAGTGTGCTTGAAAATATAAATTACTTTTGTTGTCACCCTTTTTTTCTTTCTAGCAATGTAATGTAGACTACACAAAAGGGAACATGGCAGCATCCATTTCTGGTGTCTAACAGTGTCCTCGTGACTTACAGTAAACCACCTAAACTACCACATAAATCCGGCAAAATCAAATCCTCACCCCAAAGAAAAACAAGAAGGAAATGTCAGCCTGAATCATAAAATACAACAAAATGGCCAATCAGTCCGAATTTGACAAAAGCACAAACATAATTCAACCTATCCAAATTATGATGTTTTTTTCTGACAGCGAAGCAGAACAAAGGGAGGAATGGGCTCTGCTCGTTCCCTTTATATTCATTCTCTTGAAATCCTTGAGGGTGCTAACAGCAAGAGCAAAAGTCCATTGAATTCATGTATTAGGCGAACAAACATTTTCTTTATCTTATATTTTCTATATAATATAATATGTGAATTTCTGTATTTGCCCAATGGCCTAATTGCTGCCATTCTGTGTAATTAGGGAGCTGTGAAGAGACTGTGCTGTTGCTCCAGGCTCTGGGTTTTTATTACAACTGTAAGTGCACATGTAGACCCACAAATGCATAACACATGCAGACATACGGTACAGCCAGAGACATAAAACCAGCACTCAAAGCCACATGCCATGATGCACATACGCCTTCACACATGCAGACATATGAAGAATCCGGCGTAGTGACACACAATTTCAGAGCGGCCTTTGTGTGTGTGTGTGTGTGTGTGCGCATCTTCTGTCTCCCTCTTCCTTAGAGGCCTGTTATTCTCTGACTTGACCCAGATGGAGAGGCTTTTGTGGGAGATGTAGCCTACTGCCAACTGAGATGGGCCCCGCAGGACCACCTGTCAGAAGCTGCTAAAGGAAAACGGAGAGACAGGAAGTGTGTGTATCAGCCAGACAGACAGAGAGAGATGAAAACAAAAGTGCATGCGTGTGCGAATGTGTGAGCTGAGTGAAAGGTGGTTTTGTGGGGTGGAGAGGTGGTGTACAAAGAGCAAACCTGCAGGAAACGCTGCACTACTGCGAACAGAAGGAAAGCACTCAAAAATAGCTTTGGGAAGGGATTACTCCCATTCACAGGTTCTCTGTAGGATTTTATGATTTTATGGTTAGATTTTCTTTTCCTGTTCTTTCGAGTTATTTTACAGAGCTGGCAGGGGAACAGGACGAGGAGAAGCCCTGAGATGAGAGCCAGCTTCATGTGCACATAAATAAGGGAAACCTCGATCAGGGCAAGTTTTAATAACCGTGCATTGGTATCCCAGCACACCTTTGTTCTTTCATGTGAGGTACGCAGTTGAACTAAATTGATATGGAGATCTGTGAGAAGAGAAGAGTGAGTGACAAATGAGCTATCCCTTGCCAGATTTTCATCCAAACGTAGCGCAAATATTAACCAGTCGAACAGTGAAAAACAGTGTCGAAAACATGATGGAAATATGGCATTCATGATTGTTTCAGGTATTCATTTGAGGAACGTTACAGTCTCCTCATCGCTCCACGCAGATCTGATATTCTCGTCTGCTGCTACTTTTCATCTCTTCAGCGCAGCGGGAGCTTCAGTGGACATTTAAGTCACATGCTTCATGTACGTCATGATTTATTCACTGTTTCCACTGCACTTTGTCGCATTTTTTACTTTTATCAGTACACCAGCTTTTCCACCTCAGCCAAGCAGAAAAATTTGTTTGCGGTATTTTGAGTTCTTTTCAAATTCAAATGGGTGTTTTCACACAGGTTTTTTATGTGCAAATTGAAAATGTGCATAGAAACAGATGGATGGAAACGCACTTCCTCTCTTCACCTATTCAGCAATGCTTGATTTTTGCATCAATTTAGCCCTTAAAGACTCACTTTGGTGGGTCGCATACAAATGCTGTTTTTATACACTGTTTATAACCCCACTTTGAGTGTATATCACATTAGTTAACCACGCAGGTAATCAAACAGTGTTTCACATTTTGTACATACAGGACAAAAGAAGACTCGTTTCCAGCTAATGAAACACAACATTACCTGTAACTTCGATGAGCTGGTTTCTTTGCGCAATATTGTTGTTTTAAAGCAGGGCTTTAAAAACAATCCAAACAAGTTGACTGATAAATAACCACCACCAAATATCAAACAGTTGTCTACTTTCACATCCAGCAGACACAGACGAACATTAGGATTCAGTTGCAGTCGAATGTAAGTCCAATAATCCACAATCTATTTAGCTCTGTTTTTTGTCTCCACCTACACCTGAGAAAAGATTTCACTAGAAGCTCGATCACTTTTACAGCCACTTGGTAGCTTTGTCTGTCTGCCAATTGGCACTGGACAGTTAGCATAAAGTGGGTTTAATGGAGTTTTTTGTTGGAAACAGCAGCCTTCAGGGGTTGATGAAAGTTGCTGAAACTCAATCATACAATAAACACACAAGCCATAAAACCAAAACAATGAGCTAAAAGAGGCTAAAAAGCCCTGTAGAGCTGTTATTTTTGCACAATGAGTGTTCCCTTTAAATTACAGCCTTTTAATTCAATGTTAACATCAAATGTATTTATTAATGCAGGTTTAAATTAACTGATGGAATGAAAGTCTTGATTCAAATTACAAATACAGTTTATATCAGTATATTTCAGTCTAAATCTGTTACTTGCCAATCATTATCCAAACTCACCTTATATTTTTTTCAAGTTGACACACTGATACGGTGTTACACAGCCACAGCTACCTGTCATGTTTGATTAGTGATTTTGTTGATCATTAGCTTTTCAAAGTTAAATCTAACTGGCTGTCACGGCTGTGGTGAAATAGTAAATGTGGGACATAGAAATGCAGCCAATGACGGATGCATAATTCTTAATATAAAATACAGAAGATGTTCACCCTACATTGTGTATTGAAATGAATATCGGCCCTCATTTTCAGTATTTATTCACATGATTTCATAACTCACATATTTTATTCATAACCAAACAGAAAGCTGAAAGACAGCATATTTCAATATATTTAACCAGCATCGCTATGGAATGAGTTACTGTAGTGAAGACTTCGCACTCCTTCCACCTCCCTCTACATAAAGCTCCTACATGTATTTCACTCAAGTTTCACCAGCAAGCTGAAACCAGTGTTTCAGGCATTTCCTTTTATCCCTGCTCCTGTCACATTTCAATTGGTTTGGGAAAAATAAAGGGTAACATATAAGAAGAAGATTTATACCATGGGACAGTGGTACTGCTGTGATGTGGCTGTAGGCACAGGGACAAAGGCAGAAACAGAAGCTTTGGGTTTGTTTTGATAAATCTTCTTTGGTCGTTGGCCAAGAAAGAAATATTTTCCCGTTGCTAAGCAACATCCTTTTGCATCTTTCCAGCATCCTTTTTGAAATCTTAAAATTCATTTGGGCTCAGTGTGAATGTTTATTTGAATGTGTTCAAGTTTGTCTAACTCCAACTGTGTTTCTAGTAACAGAGATGTTAGAAGTAAGAAGCTCATCTATTCATTGGTTGTCATAGCAGTACCAGAAAATCTTCAGCTGTTCTCTGCAGACAAATAATTCATTTTGCCTGTTTCTTTGTTGCAATGAAAGCTGTTTAGCGAGTGCTATGAATTTGGTTAATTACGTTTAAAAAAAGCATGGACACTTTGCTGAAGTAGCCAGGTACAAGTACTAATCTGTAATTATAAACTTCCCATCCAATCACAATGCAGCATCCCCACTAAATGTTGTATAATTAACTGTAAACAGCGGCTGTTAGTGTGAGCTGTGCTAACCTGGTGCACAAAGCCGAAGTGTCTTGCTCAGGGACACTTAAGCAGGGTGGATGTCTGCCAACGTGGAGGCTTCACCCCGAGTGCTCCTGTTGAAGAGTGGCCTCTCTGAAGCCACCTCGCTGCCAGCCTGAATAAAGAGTGTGTGTTATTTCTTTATACAAGCTGAAAGAAAGAGTACAAGGCTGTGTGTGTGCCTCAGGAGTGTTTTCCCTCTGGTCACAGTTTGCCTGTCACCTCTGGTCAGTTTGCATTAGCGCTGCCACTCTCCGTCTCCCACTGCTCCTCAGATCACCTCCTCTCTTCTCGCCCACTGTGTATCTGCCAAAAAGGCATTCAAATGAGAGAAAGAGCCAGCGCGTGTTTGCTCTAATAACCAACTTCACTCTTAACAGCTGAGAGACGGAAGAAGAGGGTGATTAAAGAAGCTTCTTCGGAGCAGTGATTCCCACCCAGGGGACCTTGCTCACATCACCCCCCAGAAGTTTAACTGTAGTGTATGAACTGCGTCAGCTAAGTGGCTCGGCCTCAGGCAATGTGGAGCTACTGATTCTGAGACTTTGCTGCATCGTAACAATACCTCTGTAATTTCATGTTTTGAACTCTGAACGTGGCGTTCAGAAGGAGCTGGATTGCTGCTGGAATTTCTGACTTGGTTTACCATTTTATTGTTCCTCCTCGTTTTGTGTCTTTATATGAAGGATTTATTTGCAAGAACAGAAATCTCCGTTTTTATTTATTTTCCTAAATCATGTTTTTTTTTACTGTGCACTCAAGAAATATCAGTCAAACTGGTGTTTACTAACTAGGTTTATGAATTTTAATAATGGTGTTTATCTGTTTTTGCAAATGAACTCATATACGATATAATTGCTGCAGTCCGATCTTAACCAGTCCTATTGTTTTGTCCACAGATGTACAGTATATACCTCTGTTAGACATGTCTCTAAGTCTCTCTCTTTCTTTGGCAGTGTTTTCAGTTGCAGACAAAATGATTTATCAAAGGAGAATTTGTATCAATGGTACTTAAGATGTTTTAAGAAGTTTAAGGAGTCTACATGGTGTCTGCATATTTTGACTTTGGAGCTTTTCTCCCCACATTTCTGTATTCCTTCCTAAATTTGCACTTCTTCTTTTGCAGTTTTATTCACTTTGTCTTAACTTGCTGATGACATACAGTTTTAGCATTTTTACTGTGCAAATATCACATTTCACATTCCAATTTATATTTACACTCTGTCTTCACTGAGACTTATACTTATAGACCACATCTTAGAATCCCTATGGTTTCTTCTTATTAAGCATCACGTGTTGCAGTAATAAGACTTTAAATTCTCATAGATTAGTGGGTGTAGGTTTCACTGCAGGGGGGGCACTGCAGAGTACACTTTGAAACCAATCCCTAAACCCTGCTCACTTCCCTGTGAATTTTCTAGAGACACAAGAGGAAGAACACTGCTGTTTCTTTCCTAAAAAAGCCTGAGCCTTGTGGTGGTAACTTGGGCAGGAAGAAGTCTATTTATGCCCAATGATTGTAACAAATTTACACATCCAAATATGATATAATCACACAGATTTGATTTGAATTTTTTCAACCTTTTTCAACAAGCAAGCTATTATTTGGGGGTGTAATGATTAAATGTATCTCATCTCTGACTATGCCTCCCTTAAATCTACCGTACACCTCAGCTTTGACTTTGTTTTGTGTTTATTTCATTGTGCATCAAAGTCAGGTTGTTGAAATTCGTTCCCGTCTACTGATGCAATGACATTAAAGGAACTGAATTGAATATGAATAAAAGGTAACAATATGAGATTTGGTTTGCTCCACACCGTGAAAAAAAACTGATGATCCACTCTGCTGTTTCCCACATAGACTAAAAGATGTCTCCCTTGAGGCAATTTGGGAAGCTTTTTGAATCCTGCTCTCTCCTTTTTTCTTTTGATTCTCGCTTGCCTTTATATCACATCGTTTCTCTCAGCATATAGAAGCACACACCTGCAGTAACCATCTTTGATTCTTTATTTCTGTCTTCCATGCGCTCTTATTATGTGTAAAATGACAGGAAGTGACAGGTAAGGGGTCGGACAAAGGGATGAGCAGAGTGTGAGAGCAAGCCGGGCAGAGTGTGAAAGAGCACGGCTGGCTGGGTGAACAGGAACCTTTCGGCTCGAGATAATGCCTGATGAATGATGTCCTCCCCTAAGGCCCTGAGAAGCAGGAAGTGTGGCTCCATATTAATTAGAATATGAATTAGATAGACCCCCGTATCTGATGGCTCAGAGAGCGAGAGCAGCATAATCCCAGCAGCCGCAGTATCAGAGGTGTTTCAGCAAATAGTCACAGTTCAGGTCACGTTGCTCTCCTTCAGTCATTACGGCCTCTTTCAGCCTAAAATAAAAAGATGTTGGATGTTGTTTAATAGCTCTGTTTCTTTATACTTAAAATATATAAATCTATCATATTTATGGGAGAAAATATAAGTCCCTGTATCGTTCAAAAACGTTCAAAAGATTGTGAGAAATACAGCGTGTCTCAGAGGTTGAAAGATAAGGAGAAGCACAAGAAAGGCCGCTGACAGAGAGCTGCTGGCATAGATACAATACTGACTCTAATAGTTTTTAATACATTTAACAACTCTTCTTTAACGGTCTGTATCGCTAAACAAGGCTACAGCCATGCTAGCAGCTCTGTGAAGTTGTGCTATGGCACAGAGGTGCTTTATGCTTAATGCTAATGTCAGTATGCTAACATGCTAACAAAGACAATGCTAACATGCTGATGTTAAGCAGGTCTAATGTTTAGCATGTTCACTATCTGAGCTTGGTTTAGTGTGTTAGCATGCTAACATTTGCTAATTAGCAAATGGTGTTAGTTTTGCAGGTATTTAGTCATAAACCAAAGTATGGGATAAATTCAAATTTTGGCGTAGTGATGGCGCAAGAGGAAAAGTTGAAGGATTGCCAGAGTTATTATGATTCATGCTGAGGTGAACATGAATCTCAAGTTTTATTGCAATCCATCCAAGAGTTGTGGAGATATAGCTTATCACTCAAAACCACAAATGTCAACCTGCTGGTGGCGCTAGAGGACAAGACAGAAGATCACCAGAGTCAGTAGACATCATCATCTGGGGACCATGAATGCGTGTACAAAATGTCATGTTAATACATTCAATAGTTATTAAGATATTTCAGTCTGGCACGACCAACAGTGTCATAGAGCCATGCTGCTGTTCGGCTAAAAAAAAAAAGAGAAAAACATAAAGCACACATTCATATTCTTTCATGGCATAGAGTGTTTAAATGTGTGTTGTTGTTGTTGTTGTTGTTGTATAGATACTTGGATCTACTATGTAGCTGACATAGCCTGACACAGACCATAAAAGGTTGCCATATTTTCTTAAATTTTGTCAGAGGAAGCACAACGTATATTTAAATATATTTCCCAGTTTCTCCCTTTTTAAAGCAAGATCTGACCCAGATGTGTTTACAATCACATACCAAAGCCTGTACTGTGTTGTGTTTAATGTAACAGATTTGACAGTGTTTACTCACTTATGGAGACTGATTTTGAACGAACCGCCAGCAGCATCTTCTATGAAGTTCCTGCCGTACATCTGTGTGGTATAGGAGTCTGCTGGGACCAGGTTCATTATAGGCCTGTCTCATTTCAGCAGTTCCCCTCCCCACACACACAAAGAGCTTGGGGAGGGTGGGGAGTGGAGAAGGCAGAGCCTCCTTGTTTTAGCTCTTTAGAGGTCAGTGGTTGATTAAAATGTTGAGAAGTGGAGGTTAATCAGCTACTGACCCTCAGGGTGATACTGTCTTTCATGGTCTGTTTTAATCAATAAGTGTGAGCACTGGCACAGAGATGAACTCCTCTACCTCCTTATACAGAGCACCCCTACTTCCCTTATACACCCAAGTGTTGCCTGTCTGATTACCTATTATCTATCCTCTCCTTGTGTTGATGTTTGGAGGTGGAGGGCTGAAAGCAAAAGGTTAAATTCAAGTAGTCCAACATGTAAGATGTAGTTTGATGTAGGTCTCACGTCTCTTCTGCCAATAAAACGTGTTGGACTGCAGCTTCCACATGATGTCTCTAACCACAGGAACTAATCCATCACATCCTGTGGAGATGCAGTCTGACATGCTGTCAACATGACTACACATCAAAGCCTGCAAAGTCAAGAGGCAAGGTGTTTTTCTTTTACTCTTACAGTCAACAACTAAAAAAAAATAGAAAAACATCCTGACCACCTAGAACAGCTAGATATAGCCAGCAGGAAAATCAAAAACAACCTGCTGAGAATGTGCATAGAGTCCACTGTCTTGCTTTCATTGTCTTACTGTTGCTTTGTCACGCCCTCCATAAATGCAGTGTCCTGTTCAACAAGAAATCAACTTATGGAGGCAAGATGCTCTTAAAATGCCACTTCTCTGTGAATTTAATCTTCATGTGATCCTTCTTCTGTGTAGCGTAAACACAGTCCTTAGGATATGCAAATCTGTGTGCCTTGTTCAACTGTGTTTATATTTTAGGTAAATGTGTTCTTCTGCTTACTGGTACAACCTGTTTTTGTGGGGTTAGAGTTATAGTTTCTGCAAGTGTGTGTCCAGGTATCTCTAAACACACATACTCACATGAATGAGGGGTTTAAAGTGATGTGCGCTCCCGTATTGGAGCTATTCCCCAGCAGGACTAGGGGTCTGTGGAAGTCGTTACGTCTGGTTTAGTGTGACGTCCCCTGGGTTCTGCTGCCGAGAGTATCAACACTTCCATTGTTTATTTGGACCGGCACTGAACTCAGGGTCACTCGACTCCTATCACCACTAATCCTGGTGATGTGGTCTAAACACACACATCCATACGCACACATGCATACATAAATATACACCAGGGTCCTCAGTGGGAGGAGGGAGCAGAAAGATAGAGAGTTACCTCAGTTAGCAGCGGGAACCAATGAGAACCAGCTGTTGCACCACTGGATTCGCTTTCTCTTGTGTGTTTATAAAGTCAGTAGGAGGGATGTCGGGAGAAACACATTGTTATCTTTACTGATTGTGGCTTAACCCCCACATTGTGTGTATTGTAACTTATTTTTACAGAACAATTAACCAGATCTGGGAGTTCCTAATGCCAATACATGACCCTGTTTCATCAATATTCAGTAATGATCTTATTGTCCTTAAAGTGTCTTTTGTTCACAGATGTTTCTGAGCTCTGCAGGGGAGGATTGATATACAGTGTCAGAGGGAAACTCAATCACAGGATTTGTGATCTGCTGAGCAGAAGCAAAAACAAAACATTGCTTCCGACTCTCGTGGCTCAGGGATAATTGAAAATAAACAGCCTTGTGTCGCAGTGCTGCTGCAGACTAAATACTAATTTGTGCTGCAGTCAAAGGATGCTAACAGTGTTTCAAATTCTCCTTTTATACAATTCCCATCTGATCAAAACTGCCCACTGTTTGGTTACTTTGCCCTGAGGCACCACCAAAGAGTTAAACCCCAGCTGTACATCATGATGTCTTTTCAAAGAGGTTTATTTGAATGTTATCATATGCTGTAGTGTGGCCACTGTTCACTACTTGGGAACTCTACAGTATGAGCCCATATCTCATTGTCATACCACATTAGCATTATGTACTGCTGTGGGACTGGACTTTGTTTCTCCCAGGCAGTTATTCAGCCACACCTGCCTGACACCAGGTTTGGCAGAGAAGAAACAAAAACAGATCTTGACTTTGGTCTTGGAGGAGTGGAGTTGAGTAGGGCTGCAACTAACGATGATTCTCATCATTTTCATCATCTTCATTTTACTTTCTCGATTCTCTCTTTCATGTCTAGCAACATAACTTCATGTATATATCATGTAGAGACAAGCTGAGACAACCATTTGAAAGTGTTGATGTGGAGCTTTCATTTATATCTGTAGACATAACAATTTAAATATTTAAAACTTCGCATTATTAGTATTTCAGTGATTTACAGACATACAGACTTTAAATGAAAAAGGCACAAAAATGAGGATAAAACCACTTCACATATAAATAGACTGTATTATAGTTTGTGCGTATAAATGGCGGCATTTTTTATAACCTTGAACTGTTCTATAGTAATATTTTGAGTAATTATCACTAATTATTTGGACATTTTTATAAGCGCCTGTGTAATTTGTCCTTGCATTTTGCATTTTCTGGTAGCTTTAGGCTTTGCTAAATTGACAAAATGATTAAGTCAGACTTATAGCTGAGTTTGTGCTGGAAAGGGATACCATGCATGTGGGGTATAGTAGGTATTAGGTATTACTGTAGCATTATAGATTTCCTATGCTTGTCACGAATGCAAAAAAAGCACCGCATGCACTCTTGAAGGTTTGTGAGAAAGTGATGT
Source organism: Oplegnathus fasciatus (assembly GCA_003416845.1). NCBI lineage: Eukaryota > Metazoa > Chordata > Actinopteri > Centrarchiformes > Oplegnathidae > Oplegnathus > Oplegnathus fasciatus. The sequence continues at coordinate 1,470,935 of NTHP01000029.1, forward strand.
ACTCTACATTGCATGACATGCTATGGTTTGCACTTTTGATGCACCTTTGATAAGCTTTTATAGTGTTGGGAGTTTCATCATTTGCCATCTGCATCTACTCCAAGAAACAAAAGCAGATAATCTGGGGAACTATTAGATGCGTGAAGGTTTATTTTTATGCACCTGAGTGTTTGTGATGCTGACAGCTACACATGATTCTACTAACAATATAGTGTGAGTTAACACTGAATTAATGGCCGACTCTGTCACATATTTTTTGCAGTTGAGTACATGGATATATATTTTTTTGCACACACTATGAACTGTCATCCACAAATATTTTATCACTATAATAATACAGCAGACACAATTGCACATGTACCTTGCACATTGTCAGATTATCACTGTATATGATGCCTTCAGTTCAATAACTTGAACAACCAGTAATATCTGCACATTCTGCACCTGTATAGATAAACATGAAATGTGTATAATGTCTTGTAACAACCTACTATACATCCACATCACAGTTTAGAGCATATGTGCAAGCTTCAGGCTATATACTCCTAATAAAATATTCATACATTTCTGCTTAAAATACTGCTGAAATTGTCAGTTGATGATATATGAGCCCCCACTTTCCTTCGTTCATATTTCTATTAAATATCTTTGTATTTCTTATTAGTTGGCTTATAATGAAACAATGAAAGCCTATTACTGTTTGCTGCTGCATCAGTCCAGTTTCTCCACTGAGATGCTTATCTTATCTCTGACTCGTGCTTCTTCAAATAAACACAGGTGATGAATGAGCTTGGTTTTTTGTTGTTGGTGGTGGCAGCACAGACAGATGGGGAGACCTCTGAAAAAGAAAGACGAGATGCGTTTGCATGCAAGCACCTATTTTTGCCTGAGACTTGCGATGTGTTTGTTTAGACAGATTTATTGAAAGTGAACTGTAAATGCTGATGTTTAGACTTTGTGTAAATTGTTGAATTGATATTGTTTTACACTGTTTTACAAATCCACTGAAACTCCAAACTCCTTAAAGGAAAAGTTCGACATTTTGGACATTTCTGGCGGACAGTTAGATTAGAACATTAATACAACTTTCATGTCTGTACATGAAATGTAAATCTACAGTCAGCAGCCGATTAGCTTAGCTAAGCACAAAGACTGGAAACAGGGGGAAACAGCTTGCCTGGCTCTGTCCAAAGGTAACAAGATTCACCTTTAAAGACCATTAATTGAAACGTTATATTTTGTGTGTTTAATCATAAACCCAAATGTAAAAACATCAGTTCACCTGCTGGCTGTAGCCTTACATTTAACGCATCTAACTCCCCACCAGAGAGCGGGGAGTGTATTTCTCAAAATGTTGAACTTTAAAGGTGCCCTGTGGAAAGTTTCTGTTTTAAATTCAGTGTTACACAAAACCCATTATGTGAATCCTTGAGGTCTAACAAATGTATTGAATGCAATTCCTTCCTGATAAAACATTATATTTTTTAAGTATCTTAAATCCTGCTTTTACATCCATGTTTACTAGCTAGCAGTCTTCTTCTCCCCTGCCTTTGTTGACACATTGCTGCGTTTCTTTGGGCATTACCGCCACCTGTGGATCAGTGGAATAATGTGAAACCGTTGGCAGGAATGTGTATCGCGCCACACGTGTGCTTGTGCATGCGCATACAGTATGTGTCCTCAGGCATGAGAACAAACAAAACGGTTGCACACTCATAAAAGTATTGCCCCCACAGCGCTAGCTAGTGGGCAAAAACTCCACAGGGCACCTTTTAAGATTATACCCCTGTACATACAGCCTAACTAACTGCACCTCTGCAGTGCACCCAAGAATAAAACTCTCACCAGTCTGATTTTTTTCACTACATTTTACTACTACATATACTACACTATGGCCCATCATCCATTTTCTCTGCAGTTTGAAGAAGTACTGCAGCTGGATGAAGGATAGGAAGAGGCAAAGCTAAAGCCAAATGATTTTCACCTCAGTGACAGTTATGGAGAATTACAGTGATACACCTGAACCGCGGGTCTTATATTTTAATCTATGAGTGTGTGTCATGGAGATGAATGGTGATTGCATTGTGGTGTATTGTCCTCCACAGTGAGCGCTAAACGATGTGATGATGACATGCGGCGTAAATCTGCCTCGGCTGTTACAGCGAGCGAGTGTGCGTGTGCGAAGCTTTTCGTGTGTGTGTGTTTTCCTCTTTGACATGCAGAGGGCAGCGCAGCAGTAATTAATGAGTAGCTGCTAAATGGTGCTATGTGATCCTACATGGTAATGAGAAGGCATCGGTGTGGGGCCAGGTGTGACAATCCGCTCAGCAGAGAGAAAGCATGGGGGGACGCACAGGTGACACTCAGGCCTGGAGGGGACTGTTTGGATATCAAAAGGATTTATTGTGGGACTTTTTCACCATTTCACCATTTTCACCATTCACACAATTCAGTCAGTGTGTCTGTCTGAGTCAGCGGGTTAGAGATGGCATCATCTTTGTTGTTTCATGGTTGTGCGCTTTTTATTGTAGCTGTAGATTTACAATAAAGGGTAATTGGAAGATCTGACACAGATTTATAGAGGAGTTATGCAAATGCACCCAACAAAAAATGAAATATCCTTTTAAAGCAGCATGATTTTATGGCAGCGCACTCCAGCAGTCACTAGAGCTTTGATAAAGAGAGACTGTTTTCTGCTCAGTTGGAATTGCAGCTGGTTATTGTTTGAGACGCAGCATTGTGTCCCACTGACTCAGCTGGCGACGAGGCGAGCCCGGAGAGGTTTCATTAAAATAGGACTTATTGCGTGTGTGTCAGGGAAGGAGCTTTTACTGTCCCTGGTTTGTGCATCACAATATCCTCTTTGTGATAGCTATTGTCATGGCACCATTCGAGTTAAACGCTCCTGCACTCCCAAGTGAACTAATGAAGATGCTTCCTGCTTGCTCCCTTCTGCGGAACAGCATCCTGAAAATGTCTACTATTACTGTCACACGTGGTAATCAGTACTATATAAGCCAGTCTGACATTATGACAAAAGCCTGTCTCTCTCTGGATATCATGGAACCAGTGGTTACGGTATTCTTCTGCAATGCCAAAGTAATTCTCACATTTTGGAGCGCTCAGATTAAATAAATCCAAGTTGACTGTAGAAACTTGTCTGAATATTTTAAAGTGTAAAGACATCCTTGCATTAGTGATATTTCACAGCTTCTGCTTCTCACAAATCTCGGTTAGGGACTTTCAAAAACACTCATCACTATGAATGAAGAGAAACCCTGTTCATTAATTTAAATGGGCCACCAGTAACAGGCAGACCCCATTAGTCTGGGTGAGAAACTTTATCACAGTGTCCAGAAAATCAGTCATACCTTTTACTTACAGCAACATCTAATCGATAAAATGAAATTAATTTTCTGTCAAGGTGACAGGGGGATAATTACCATATTCCCTATATTCCCCACAAGCCCAGATGATCCAGTTTTCATATACAAATTACATTTACTTGACAGAACATGACACAAGTGATTCAGTAATGTTGGCAATATATTGTCTATATGTAGCTAAATCCTTGTCATTTTTGTCATCAGTCAGCTGTGTTGTGTTTTATAGTTAAAGGCAGAATGAGTAGCATTTGTCGGTTGTGGTTTGTGAACACAAAATTCAAAGTTGGCCCCTTCCTCCCCGGTTCAACGATGTGCTTCTGGTGGTGTCATGCGCTTACAATCTGGCACCTGGTCGCTACGTTTTTGTAGAGTCCCCCTGCACGCTGTTGTTGGCAGGGGGCTACACACCACTGCCCAAAAGTTGACGCCCAGAAACGACATCCCGAGCATAGCATAATAAGAAAATACAGGCAGAGGGCAGGGTCTCTGCAGATACGGACATCGCCACACACTTCTAGTGAGTCATAAGTGATGATGACAGGGATTATTTTTGTATGAGTCTATACATTGTTTTTTAGGAAAATCCTACTCTTTCTACCTTTAAGCTAAAGCTGTAAACTTTACATTTATACATGTATATACTAAGAAATATCTTTAATGTCTGTGATTTTGCAGGTAAGCATCTTCAAAGAGAAAGAAAGACGTACCATTTATCGATATCAAGAAATATTTTCATGACAGAAAACTTTGCAGAATACGTTCACGTCCACAAGTCAAGTCATGATTTACACCAAAATAGAAACAAAGAATTTTAACGTTGGTGAATTCAGATTTTTGGGGGGAGGTGAAGCTCATTCACTGCTCTTTGCTGATCTGTTTAAATTTTGCTTGTTAGTTCGATAAAGTTTAATTTTAATATTCTATTATTGTATCAATCTCTATTGCAGTCCCATTTTGGGATTCAGTTTTAAGGTGAACNGTCATCCATCATTGGTCACTGGATGCATACGCCCAAAAAGATTCTTCAGGCTTTTGCATTTTTGGGCTTGTAATACATCAGTACATTAGTGTTTCTCTAGCTGAGGCACAAAATGAATATGTTGGTAGAGATCTTGGTGACTCATAAATATACATTTAAACTTATATTTATTGATATTGATTGATTTTATAATGTTGTGTGTACCAAGTCTATCATGGCCATATTGTGTCATGTGACATGCAGTTTTGACTGTGGCCACTATACAAAAACCACTGCCCAGCTCAGTGCTCTTCCCGGAGGCTTGATTGCATTCTCATGCAGCTGATGAACAAGAGAACCAGACAGCTCGATATCACATTCAAATAAAATGCTAATTAATCAGATCTAAACCTCATCCCCACCAATGCACCATGGGACTGTTGTATTTTCCTCCACTTTTTTCTTCTTCTTATTTCCTCTTTGCCATCCAAAGAGGTGCTCCTCAAACCCGCCCATCAGCCTCTCAATCTTTCAATTTTCTGCCATGGTGAAAAGCACTTAAACTTATCGCTCCATCTGTTTATTACATGCCACCTCCACTTCCTTCCCTTCCCCCTGGTCCTCTCTCCTCCTCTCCATCTGTGTATGTGTGTTCTCAACAACCTTTATATCCATCAAACTCCTCCTGCTATTTTGCCCTTTACTCTATGTCCTCCACCAACACTGTTCCAGGGTTTTTTTTTCTAACACTTTGTAAATGCACATTTTGAAAATAGGCTATGATTGTGATATTTTAATTAAATGGATCAATTATGAACTTGTGAAACTCATCTTGTTTTCACAAAACCAGGAGTTGTGGAGTCTGGTGCCTGGATAGAGAGGGCTGGTTGTCTGTTTCATTTTAAAACTCTTTCCGTTACGCTTGACCTGTAATTTAAACTACCAGAAATGGTAGCCATATTTCTGGAAATGGGATTGATATCCACGGGGCTGTCAGCTAGGAAATAAAAAGAAGCCCTTAGCCTGAGGAAAAGGGGCCAAGAGGACATCTGGGGTGAAAGTACATTATACCTAAACAGCCAGCCCTATCAGCTTGGAGCGGAGAGAAACACTGATAAACGTAGAGCTCTGTTGAGACTGGTGTGTGTGTTTTTATACTGAATGAAAGACATGAGCTGCTTCACAACTGTTCAGATGTCGAGGAGGATAGAAGATGTTCACTGTGGGTCGAGAATTTCCATCCTTCAATAAGTTGTTTCTTGTGTCATTGGGTGAAAAGCGTTTCTGTAATTATGATTTCTCTCGCCTTCAGTCTCTAGAGGTCTGAGGAGAAACAGGTTATTGATTTCTCTTGACATCAGTGCTAATTTCCTCTTTGGTGATCTGTTGAAATCACTTTGAGTGACGATTCATTAGCAAAGTACACCATGCCTCTGGTGTTACAGCTGCTTTCAAACACAGTATCAAAAAGATGTAAGAGCTGAATCGGTGTTCGTAAGCAGCAACATTCTGACATCTTTTTTTTCTCTTTCTCTGTCACAGATCACGTTCTTCATGCTGCTGTCAGCTGTGTGTGTGATGCTCAACCTGGCGGGCTCCATCCTCTCCTGCCAGAATGCTCAGCTGGTCAACTCTCTGGAAGACTGTCAGCTGGTGAGACCAACTGGACCCTAACCCATGCACTCCCCGGCTTTATGCTCGGCTTTATATGCGTGGGCGAAAATATCTCCATCTTAACAAGTCATTTAATCTGGCTGTCAATTTTTGAGGCTTGAAAACTTTCCCTATATCTCTCTGACAGTGGGAGAAATGAAGCCGTGCAGTTGGCCCTACATATATATACATTTTCTTGAATCAAATGTCTGAATCTGATTGATGCAATATGCATCAAAAATCACACCCCTTCTTCTCAGTAATAACTCACAGACATCACACACATATCAGGACAACTTACTCTTTCCAGTGATATCAGTATATCCGACTTTCTGTAGTGCAGATTTGCCAAAATGTCATGAAATAAAGACTAAAAATGAAGAAAAGGAAGAAAGAAACACGCCTAACTCACAACAAAACCCATTAAGATCAGCTTTTTTATGTTTTGCACTGTCAGTACGTTTTTCAACATTACTAAGGCTCATCAACATGATTCTTATATCCCTGGAACACTGGTATTCTCCTGTATCCATTCATGTATAATTATTTGTTGTATGTTGAAAAAATGTGGACATACAACCCAAAAAATCTACAACAACAAAAAACTATTTCAAATTGCATTATGTTTTTTTCATTAAAAGCATTGTAAAGCCGGTATAGTACCTCTGACTCTGGGTAGTGTAACATACTCTGAAAATAACAATATCTAGCATGCATCATATCAGTACCACGTCAATACATGTAGCGACTCTGTCATATGCCTGTAAATAAAGGTGAAAACAGGTTTAAAGGGTTTATGGATTGAATGAGTTGGATCACTTCAAAAGCTGTTAGATGTGACAAGACTTGTGGCGAATTTTGTTGCTGTAGTGTCGTAGTCGGTATCAACTGTGAAACCAGTAACTATAAAGTCAGTGAGTAATAGGCATGTGCTCACTGTGGTCTGCATGCGAGTGCACATTTAAATTCATGAATGTCGGCACGTGGCAGGCTGACAGGCAGCACTTCTGTTCTGAGCAGGCTGTAGGACTGAGTCAACATAAAAGTGAACTGAACTATTTGTCTGTGCGTGACTAATGGCTTGTGATTATCACATCCATCTTTGCCAGAATCGAAGAGAGCTAAAATACAGATAAACAACTTTGAAAGAGTACTCCAGCTCCACTCCATAAGGTTGGAAGACTCAAAAGAGAGTGGACGAAATCAAAGTGGCAGAGGCAGAGATATCTTGACTTTAACTCAGACAGCCTTCACACATACAGATACATTAAAGGGGCCGGTATACTTGATCAGAAGTGCTTCTTCGATGGGCAAACAGCTTCAGGAAACCCACCACTCCACCCCACACCTTTCCAATGTTGGAATTGGGGTCGCAATCTGACATTCACTCCAACTTCACACAGTGTTTGCCTAGGTGTTTGAATTTCTCTATCAAGCTCTTTATTCATTCTTTACACAACTATTTCTATCACGTTCGTTCGTACAAATGAGTGCAACACTATGAATGCCTTTGAGGAAAGACATCCCCATATTGCATCTTGCTCTTTGTGACGTTGTAGCCGTTTGGAACAACTATAAACTTTTTTGCCTTTCTTTTCTAGCTTAATCCGACCCTTAAATACTTTGAAATACTTTTACCTAGTTGAGTGGAGTAGAAAACAACTATGTACTTCAGTTTCAGGAGGTAATAAAGACAACGCAACAGAGACATTTACATGCAGTTGAACCTTTCTCAACTTCCCCATGCTGTACTGCTGGGTGACTTTTGAGTCTCTGAGTAATGGCAGGCAGTGCTTGCATATTTTTTGAGGTTCAACTCATAATGAATGGCAACCTGTCACATCTCCAGTGTTTGAGTCCGTATGTGTAAATGATGCATTAGTTCCTATATTCTCCAAAAACGCTGGACCCTTCACTTCCAAAAATGCAACTAATGGCGTTTTTTTTCCTTGTAAATGCTCCTTTATTTCAAACTCCATAATCACAATTTGAAACACAGACTTTCTGTTCCAACTTTTTAGTCTCCAAGCCAAAGTCACGATAACCCCTGATGACATCATAAGGGTTGATTTCTCCAACATGATAAAGCTCCTCCAGAGCCACAAAAAAACCATTATGCAACTGTTTTCACAAGCTGAGTAGAACTCACCTGTGTAAAATTGATAGAATTCCTCCTTAATTGGAGCTTGATATTTTAAAGAAGTGGTTTCCACCAGATAGATCCATGCTCTCTACACTCTGGTGTTTCCAACAGCCGCGTTAACACCACAGAAAACAGGGGACTCCAGCACACTTCAAAATAAGTGCGTTAAGCTTTTCCTCCTTGCAGCTGGTGATCAGAGGTAGTTGGACACAGAACACTCAGTCTTCACATTTTCATAATAAGACACTAAGCTGATTTTTTAAGCTGAATTTATATTGCCAGGGGTTTCTGTCTTTTTCATGACTGAAGAACCCCCTCGTGATTCATCCAGCACCCAACCCACTAACCCGACCACTTCCACATTAGAGGCAGCTTTTCTCCTTACGCAAGTGGGACCAACCGAGTAGACCAACTTCACTGCTTTATTTGGCTCCCCAGAGACCCTCCCCCAGTCGTGACTGAAACGTTAATGCTTCTCATCTCCTCTCCCCAATGTAATTAACCCATACTTGTTGGGTTCATGTCCTGCTTTCTCTCAATCTGGGACACATAGCAGAGGTATGCTCTACCTCCGTCTCTCCCTGGGTAGCTCCTCATATCTCACAGCCTCTCTTCTTTTGTTATACACTTTTGATCAGCCATGTGCAGCTGCCTTTCTCAATCACTATATAGTATTATATCCTGCGTCTCACGTGTATGTAGTCTATCTTTTTGACTGTTTCCACAGTGTCTCTTAAGAATATAGTTCATGTCAGGAGTATCCTCCACCACATTAAATTTAAGGACAGTACATCAGAACACCAAGCCCAGGTCTGATCTGTGCGTGTGTCTCTGTGTGTGTTTGTGTGCGTGTATGTGTGTGTGTTTTTGTGTATGTGGCGTGCATGCATGAGTGTGGATGTGTTTTCTCCCCTCCTCCCCCCCAGCTCAAGTTTGACAGCGATGGAGTGTGTGTATGCTGCGAGCTACAGCATCAGAGTTCGAGCTGCAACAACCTGGGAGAGACGCTGAAACTGAATCCACTGAGGGACTGCAATACTATTCGCCTACGTCTCAAGGTTGGTGGGAGCCAGCATGTGTTCGTACTGTGCTGATGGTGAGAGATATGATGTTTTAATATATTAAGAAAAACATCCTATAAAAGTTGGACTGTGTTCAGACTGCAGGTAAATTGGATTGATTTGTAAAATCCAGTGCAACTGATGCAACTGTACTGGTAGCTATGGTAACAACGTAATGTACCCTATGTACTGACTGGTGGTGTGTTTTTCCAATTTAAAGAAAACAGTGGAGATGCATCCTCTTGCTTTGCACGCTGTAGCAATATTTCATCACTGTACAAAATGTTCTGTTGCACCCGTCAAGAATGGTAGATGTTGACTTATGCAGCCATGTTTCATGCTGCCATGATGGCTGGCTTTAACCACACTCACCCTTGATGCCACTGTTTCAAGTGACTGTTTGAAATCCATTTGAGTGGCCAGACTGAGAGACCACTCTAGAAAATCAGTTTTAATCAAACAACAAACCACATTGTGTAAATCTGATTTGCAAAAATTGGATTTCATATATGTATTTATACTTACTTACTTGTTGTTTGTATATTAAGTGTTTTAAGCTACTTGATTTTTATCCACAGGCGTTACCTTTTAAGACTTTACTTCTCTATTTTTAGCCGCTACCAGCATGGCTCTATGGGTGCAGTGTTGGTCAGCCCACCACTTTGGTCCAGACTGAAATATCTCAACAAATACTGGATGGATTAAAATGAAATTTGGTTCAGACATTCGTGTCCTCCTAAGGATGAATTTCATGTAATCATAAAGTCAGTTTTCTTATTTGTCCAATATTTTTGTTTATGACTAAATACCTGCAAAACATGACATTCTCTTTAGCCTGAGCTGTACTTTGTGTTTGGTGCTAATTAGCAAATGTTTGCATGCTAACACAATAAACTAGTTAACAACAACAAAAGTGAACATTATACCTGCTTAACATCAGCATGTTAGAATTGTCGATATTGCCAGCATACTGACAATGACAAAGTACAGCCTCAAAGAGCTGCTAGCACGGCTACAGACTCGTTACTTGTTACTTGTCTAATCAGAATGAAAACATTAACTTGAGTAACAGTCAGTAGCTGTTTGAAAATAATTGTCTTTAAATTGCTAGGATCATGGAGTCTAAACGGATGTCTCCAGGTTTCCTCTCTCACTGTGTAACATATCTTATGTGAGAGCAGTCAAATGATGTAGAAAATACAAAATAAATGTAAGTGTTCAGTCTCAGATTAATTAGGCAGGAAGTGGAGAATGGCAAAAGCATTTGTCTTTCCCCAAGAGGCAGACCTCTTAGTATGCAGTGTGTATCCAGCCTGGGCTGGCTGTGGTTTGCGAGTGCATGATCTCGGTAGATTATCTTGACTCAGAGTGTCTGCAGGAATGATATACAGTATGTGCTACTGTGTCTTTATTGGATAATGACAATCATATCCATTCATTTTATGTCCCTGATTGATTATAAAACATTGATAACCAAATAAAAGACTTCATAGGATGAAGCATGCTTATGAAAAGAGGAAAGATCAAGCACATTTGTCATTTTGATCATAGCTCATTAAAAGAGATGTGTGGAATTGGTGCTGTAAACCTTTATTAAGTGCCAAAGTAGTCAGATGTGTTGAGTTATGTGTAAGTGTAAGCTGTCATGCCCGAGTCCCCAGAGTCCTCGGCCATTTCAGATGGCTGTTAGGCCGTCGCTGGTCCTAATGAACTCATGATGCAGCTGCCATGTAGTTCCTCCATCACTAAAACACACAGCATATGGGGAGAACTCAGTTATCACAGCAGGTAGACTCAGCAGTTCTTCTCTGTTTAAAAGTTTTGTTTTTAAAAAGCACTATCTACATTGCAGTTGATGTGTTGCCGACACATTCAATTTCCACTGCGTTTTTCTTTTCATTGCACTGCCCGGGGCTGTAAACTATCAGTGGGAGGGAGTATTGAAATAATTTGTGATTTCCTGTAAGGGGGCGGATGTGTAACCTTGCTGTGTAACTTGCTAACCTGGTTGGCTTGGGGCGAGGTATCTTCCCGAGGTTAAATATCTGGTGAGCAGGCATGTTAAACAGTTTCTGTAGAGGTGTTATTACATTTCTTTGCCTGGTAGGATTTATTATGTCATTATGTACATTGTGGTCACAAGGGAAATCACAGAAATGCACCGTCTCACATCTGCACAGCAGATGCATTCCCATAACAAAAATTAAGTCAGATGAAGCTGTCAAAAATATTTCTTGTTTTACTCGATGCTTGCAGTTCGACTTTGTGATCTCCAACTTTGCTGTTAGAGAATTGTTTAGAAAAACTACATTGACTGTAATGAACCACCAGAACACACGGCAAGGAAACAGTCGCACACAGGTCGCTATATATCAGTGGTGGAATATAACTAGGTACATTTACTCATGTACTGTACTTAAATACAAATTAAAAATACTTGTACTTTACTTGAGTCTTTCCATTTTATGCAACTTTATACTTCTACTCCACTACATCTCAGAGGCAAATATTGTACTTTTTACTCCACTACATTTGTCTGAGAGCTTTAGTTGCTTTTAAGATTAAGACTTTTCATACTCTTCCTGTTCACTGAAAACCATGTATCTCCAAATTTGGTGATTTTTAATGTTTCTGATACACTGAGGGATTAAGTGTTCCTTTATGGTTCTTGAGCTAAATAAACAATTTAAACCCTCCTTGGATTAGATGGAAATGCATTGTCATAAAGCTGAAAACAGGCTGTTTTCCTCATGAAAAGTTGACTTTTCAGAGATACATGCTTCTCACAGGACAGCAACGCTACAAACATATGATGATCTTATAGACCATGATGCATTGCTGTCAATTAAACTACCCAACAGTACATAAAGTAGTTAAAATTAGCTCAACCTTGAACATCTACAGCTGTAAAATGCAACACACACATTAATGAAGCAGTAATATTAATCCAAAAACATCATAAAGTAAAACACTGACAGGGACCATTTTACTGCAGAATGAGTACTTTTACTTTTGATACTTTAAGTACATTTTGCTGATAATACTTACATACTTTTACTTAAAGGTACTCTATAAAGTTTTTAACTGGTTATGAAACAGTCCCAATTTAATACCGATGCCTCTGTATGACCTACACAAGCAAACGAGACCAACAGCGAGAAGATTGGCTATTCCTATTAGTTTCTAATAGTTATTCTTAATGCCTGCCACCGGGTCGGGATTTTCCGCAAAATCAGACGAAACAGCGCTGGGGTTTGCTCTGGCTGAATACGGGTTGCTTCAGCCGCTAACTGAAGGTCCATCTCCATAGCTGCCGCCTGCTCTCCTCCTGGCGAAGTAGTCTCCTTGCAGCGGGGAGTGAAGCGGAGGGAACATGTAACCTAATGTTAGATGAAACACTACCGCCTTTGTCCACAGGGACCGCCAAAATCAGCACAAAATGAAAAGTTCCATTCAGCTGCTTTAAGTAAGGTTTGAATACTTCTTTCACCGCTGGTTTATGTGTATTGCTGTGTACAGTAATCTCAGGTTTATCTCAGGAAAGAGTCTTCACAGTCAAAGCTGCACAGCAGGATGGATAAATGATAGACAGTGAACATATTTCACGTGGAATGTATTTATTATGTGACAACAGTGTACAGAGTTGATGTTTCTGTTTCGCATCGAGGCCCTGATGTTGTCGCTCCCTGCAGGGATGCACAACTGCCCTGCTATTAGTCGACCGTTGCCTGTAGTTTCTGTGTTGTTTGGCACCGTTTGCTCTAGTTGTCCCAAATCAGCAGCTGTTCTGCCGATTGATTTTTTCCTAAATCAGTGTGAAAAAACTGTGTTACTGGTTATTCAGCCTCAAGAATTTCCCCCATTTCATTGTATTTTCTGCTTATTTATCTCCTCTGCCTTGTCGTCTTCCACAAGTGAGACCACAGGCTGACAACATCCGTCCACAGCAAAGCAAGGTCATATTCTGAGCAAATGATGAGACGTTTGTCAGAGTCACAGCGAAAGATGTGAAAATGTCTTGCTGATATCTTCTGTCTGTCTCTCTGCAAGGTTCTTTGACGTACAGAAACAGACTACTGACCTTTTTGGTTTGGTTTGGCAACACATCACACTTTATCAGGGATAGAATGATAAAATCCTGCATTTTTCTTCATATATGCCCCCGGTGTTTAGGGTTAGTTACTGTTTTTTCTCTCATGCAGGTGCAGAACACACATGTCAGCAGCCGGCTTATGATCAGCTGTAGTCGGTGTATTCGTTTTTAATACAAGACATGAGATGATGTGAGGATCATCAATTTGTCTTTGTTGGCACTAGTTGTGAGGTCGGATGGTGTGTCAGGGCCCTATAAGACTGATTAAGAGAGATGGGTCTCAACTTTTGAGGGAATATTAGCCTTTTGTAATGGCTTTCAGGCAGAAATCCAGAAGAAACAATGGACTTTCTTTTGATTAGGGCGTCACTGGATGAGTTGTTGTTCATCTAGGAGGACAGACAGGGTGCGATGCACCTGGTCTGCAGAACAGAATCTTTCCAGCTCCAGGCTGTGACAAAACAAAAAAAGGAATAATTTTTGCATATTCTATGATTGGACCATTTAAGCTGTGTGTCGAGGGTCAAGACTCTTCTAGCTTTTCCTTTGCTACAGAGTCTGTACATATAGTACTTTATGAGAAGTGGCATCACAGTGCTACAACAACATCTGCTGCTTCCTGTCATTGGAGGTTAGAAAATCTCTGAAGGGCTTTGCCAACAGTCTGGACTGACCCCCCCTGAAACTACTGTAGGGCTTCCTGAGGGAAGTGCTGGGTTTTCTGTCAGATGCTGTAAAAGGCTACTTGAGGATGCCAAAGAGAGCAGAGATCAGTACTGTGACCGGCACTCAAACTATCAACAGAAACTCCATGTTGGCTGGAGAACAGCAGGGCGCTGCCCTTTGCTACTCTGAGCCTGTTGTACTTTAGGGAGGTAGAGGGGGCAGCTAGTGGAGGTACGTGTGTAGAACTTCACGGTTTGAGAGACAACAGTTGAGTATCAACCAATTAAGCCCCCTGTAAGGCCCAGAATACTATACAGTCTGCCTCAATAAGGTTGTGGTCAGGCTGGGCAGCAGGTGCGTAGAGTTAGTAATAGTTGTCCTGAATACAGGTCATAACAGTCAGTATAGAATCAAATTACTGTATCTGCATTTTTCCATGTTTTAGCTCCTACAAATCACATATATTTGACATAAATGTTGACCGTTTTTCAAAGAGGCCTGAGATTTGTTTGGGGAATTCATTTCAGTGAACATCATAACTGCTTTTATTGGAAATCATGACTCTTTTATTGTGATCAAAGTTATGTTATAATGGTAAAGACTGAGTTGTCTACATGTGATGTTTACTGTGATGGATTGCTTTACTTAAGTTGGTTTCAAGTTTCTACAAGTTAATTTTCAAAATGTACTGAAACCAATAGCTGCCTGGTCAGCAGAATTAAAAAGTGGCATAACTCTTCTCAGATACACGATGCTTTATTTCCCCAAATGTTTTCAGATATTTTGTCTTTTAAAGGTTCTGTATGTAACTTTCGGACTATCGGACTATCCTGCATGTTGAAAAATGACGACATGACCAACGCTTTAATAAGTGACGCCAAGGGGTCCTGACCAAGCATCCACATGTGACAAGTTGGGAGTGAGAACGTGTTGCGTTGGATTTTCCGGGAAAAACCGTCTTGAGTCCTTTACATAGAAATCAGTCTACAGCCTGTTACAGGCACCCGAGAAAGTCGGGGAAGGTCTCATTTTTAAAGTTATGTTACAATCTGTTCACACACTGTCAATAACAAATGATTAAAAAATGATTAAAACATGTAAATTGTTACATACAGAACCTTTAATATTTTGCATTCATTCATGTCAGTCGTCACACCTCATGTCAATCTGAGACACACATTCAAAAATCAAAAATGCTATGACATACTAAAAACGTTAGCAGTAATGAAAAGGAAATGTAATTTGCATTAAACGGGGTAAAATATGCAAACAGTGGTATGAAAGTGGTATTAATGCTGCACCTCTTGGAAGTTTTACATCACTTAGCTCTGTTCTACGTAGAAACAGAGAAGTTCTTTAGGCTAAAAGCAGTCACAATCTCCTTTCACCAGTTCTGTTTAATGAGTGGTTGTGATTTTCCATGTTTAAAATGTCTTGTGCTCCATCCACAAGTCCTCCAGGCTTCCCTCCTACACAAAACATGTTCCAAAACTGTTAGCGTCCAAGGCAAACATGCATTAGTTGTGTTTTATAATTGGCACTGCTCAGCTTCAACCTCACTGGTTCCAACTCATCTCTGCTTTAACTTCCAGCTCACACAGGCTTGATCTTTGGCAGCTCGTTACTGGACATGAAACATGTTTGAAAAACAGTCGCAGGGCTGGCAACTCTGAACATCTCAGATGCCAACTTGATGCATTTTTATATCACAAGCTTTAAAGGAATGGAAGTGAGTAATGGGATGTGGTTGGTAAAAAGTCGCAGTTCGCCTGAACCTCCTTTAAAAAGTCAACGAGTCTGACAAAAAACCGCTACCTGGTAGATCTCAGTGGGGGAGACGGCTGCCGTCTCTGAAGATTATCAGCAGCCTAATACAAGTGGGGTTTTGTAATGTCACTGGTAATTATGTGCCTCCTGAATCTGGTGAATAATCTGCGCGACAGGGTGGAAAACACTTTGTGTGGTGACTGGGGAGCTTGTGTCGACAAAACATAAAAAGAGGTGTAGTGAGATTTTAATTCCAGTGCCGAAAGTCTCTCCTGTTCTTGTCTTTAAGGAATGACATTGTTACATTCATAAGTATTTTGCACCAGCATGGGTGTACAGTAAGCTTGTATTTGAGCTGGAGAATTTCTAAGGCGATTTGATTCACTTCCTCTTGTTTTGCCGTGAGATACTTCAATTAAAACATCCAAAGTCAAAGTCTCTGCCACACATTCATCCCAGTTTCTGCCCTCTGTCGTCCTCCTTCCTCTCATCTTTTGCCTTACACTGTTTGATAATAATAGTCCTGATAAAAGTATTATCATAGTGATTGTGTAAATGAATATATTGTGACAGATGAACCCTGTGAACTTTATAAAGAAGAACAGCATATGTTTTGTGATTGTATTCAAACATCTGAGGGGGCTGCACATCACCTGGACCTATTTTGGACACATATATAAATGACATTTAGTTTTTCTCATTTGAAGCAGCAATATAAGCTGCTATCACCCTCTCTCCTCTCAACATGCTCTGTGTGCTGGACAGTGGCTATTCCCAGAGCCAATTTCCAGGCAGGTGGTATTACTGTTCCTACGCTCTTCGTCAGGAAATTAATTAATAGTACAGTTATTATAGTTTCATTTGTTTGGACACACAAAACTCGATATGGTTTAATAAATGGGGCCACTTAAAGATGATTATTTTCTACCTTTTAAGAAGGATAGCACAAACAGCAGCATAATGAGACTGCAGTCATAAGTCTTTTCTCTGATTCAGGGCTAGTATTTCACCAGCATGCACATTTATTTTTGCTGACAGATTCAATACTGGTTTGTTCCCCTCGCTGTTCGCTGCATTGCCAGAGTGTGAATGTGTATATGCTTGTGCTTAACCTTGGATGTTTATGAGGTTGTTTTCACTATTATTGAGTTTGTTTGCTAGGCTTGCATGTGCGCAGACATCATGTTTCTTTTTTATCAGCATTTAACCTTTTTAAATTTATTCTGGATATGTTAACAATGCAGTCTTACCAAACCAGATATTTATAGAAGTGTTCTCTCACTGCAGTGCCACCCTGCTGTGCTTTTCTAAACTTGGTTACCTTACTGGTGACATCAACGCTGTTTGTGTCACCTTCAGTGCTTCCGGTGTTTTTTCCTCTTGTTCCACATTCACCTCTTTTTGTTCTCCCATCTTTAACATTGACCGTCTTCTTTTCCTCTCTCCTCTCCCACACCCTTCTTCACCACCTCTTATTTCTCACACCCTTCCTCCTCTTCTTTTGTTCCCTTGTTCCTCTAACAGTCTCCTCCTCTTCCCCCCTCTCCTTTAGGAGCTGCTGTTCAGTGTATGTGCCCTCAACGTCATCTCCACCATTGTGTGTGCTCTAGCCACTGCCATGTGCTGTATGCAGATGGTCTCAACTGATGTGCTGCAGATGGTGAGTGTGATGGAAGAGCAGACGGCAACAATAGCTGACTTTATTTTCTTTTCAGTGGCCACCCTGCAGTAAAAAAAAATAAAAAATTTCTCAGTCTGAAGATCGTTATCATCAGGTTAGGTAAACATGCAGCTCAGGAATGATGTGCCAGCCTTTATCCGTTTTAAGATAGTGGAAAGTAAAATAGAGTTTTTGGTTGAATCATCCTGCTTGGTAAATACAAGTTAATGCAAACACACACAGTGAAGGTCAGTTGCCGCAGGACCTCTCTCAGTGTCCTGCTGCATCTCAAAAATCTGTTGGATTTGAAGAAAACAGCTCAGCATCTCACTGGATTTTGTATGTCATCAGTATGACCCTCTTTTGTCATTTAATGTGGAACAATGAAACTATTACCAACAGCTAAATGCTTTCAGTCATGAGGGAAATTAGCATGGCCAAGGCCCCTTTGTGTTTCACACCAACAATAGTTATTTCATACCAACACATCAACAACTTGAAAGGTTGCACTGCCAACGTGGTACCAAATATGAAATAGCTTTGCAGTAATATCTGATGACCTCTGAAAACCTTTTACTCTGTTTTATGAACTATGCTGTAAATTTTACGCATGCTGAAATGAGTCTGGATATTAAAAGTGGTGCTCTGGGCTGGATGTGAAGCTCGGTTTGATATGAAGTTGAAGTGGCAGAAAATCAGTAGTGATCTCAGCTATATAAGAGCTGGTAAAATAAATCAAGTTGAACTCAGAGTAAAGTACTTTCATCTCCATCAAGTCACAAGATCCATATGTAAATCAAATGAATGAAAACATTCATGTGACCTATCAAAGAATTATTATATCTGATCACCATTATTGAAAGCATATTTGGCAACTATTTATTATCTTGATATTCATTTAGTCAAGTATGTTCTATTATTTTTTAAAGTATGACCATTAACCATGGGTTTGATTTATTCAACATATCAAAAATATATATATATATATATCAGTGTTTACACTGCGACAAATACATATTCATTGAAAATGTCAAGGATAACACAATAAAGTTAAAAGATAACTTATTTCCATTGTGGTCCTCTACCAAGAGTTATCACCCGATGCAGCAGTTCCTCTCAGATTTTTTTTGCATTTTTCAGTTAATTGTTTTGGATTCATGGCCCTCAACTTAACTGTTTTGGTTCACTCTCATCAGCGTCGTCTCCAGACGCAGCAGGCAGCTGTTTTCAGTTAAAAATCTCTCATAAACCCACTGTTTGCTACCTGCCCAGCACCAAACAACAGAGAGACAAACTTAGCGACTAGCTGGTGAACATAGTGGAGCATTTAGCTGCTTAAAGGCCACATGTTTCCGTCAGGAGTTGGTGGAGACCAAAACAGAGCTAGAAGGAGAGTTGATATTGGACTTACATTCAATATCAACTTTACAAGGTGATTATATGTCAGTGTTGTGTTTACATCTTGTTTCCACTGCCCCCAAATGGCAAAAAAAACAGTTAATGCTTGTTTAAACAGTGATAACTACATAGATTAATATTTTTTTGGGTCCCTGGGCCAGGACCATAGAAATAAGGTTATTACTCTTTTATATCTGCGAATATCTAAGAAGAGACATGCAGATTATTCATCTGAAGCTATTGGAATTATACAGCAATTAAAAACGGGACTGACATCATTCTCAGGTTGACATAAGGACTTAATTCACAGTGGTTCCTGCTTCAGTGGCCTTATTTCATATTATCAAAGCTGTGGACACGTCATTCTCAGAGCATCTTACTGTCTAGACCTGTGGAGACATGTAGATATAAATGCATTTCGGTGTGAATTAAGGAATGGTTAATGAATGATGATGATTTCTGATGACCGGTAAATTGAGAGCAGTTATTTATTTTGATTTATTTTAATTTCATGTTTATCCGTGATTCCATATATCTGGTAGACACTACATGAATGCATGAAAGTGGAAAATTACAGTATTTGATAAAGGCAAACACCAAAGCAGACATGCACACCAGCAGGAAAACCTCTATAAATTGAAGTGGATGAGCATGGTGGCATCTAACTATTGATTCACAGAGAGATAAGGCGAGTTGAGTTGTATTGCACATTTCAACCACAAGGCAATTCAAAGTGCTTTACATAAGACAGAAAGAAAAGATTTAAAGAAACACAAGGCAAGACACAAAAAGACACACATAAACTGGATTTTAAAAGAAAAATAAAAGAAGATAAAAAGAAAAAAATAAGCTAAAATAGAGTCAGACAAATCACACAGTAGAATAAATAAAAGGACAAAAGCACTGTGTCTTATCTCCAGCAGTCTTGCAGAGTTTCCAAGAGTGGCCTCCTTTCCCATTTACCACAAGAAGTGTTAACCTTTTATTTAGCTCAGTAAATTTAGCCAAGTCAATAGCAGCAGTGGCAGCCTGGAGATTAGAAAAGCAGGCTGGCTGTGACTGGAAAGTTGTCCCACTTAGAAAAGTGTGGAAAGTAAAAGAGCGGCGCTTTCAGGACTGCTGCTGAGGTGCCCCTGAGCAAGGCACTTGACTCGCAGTTTCTGCAGTGAAGCTTGTTCAGTGACCAACAGCACAGATGTAAATGCATGTAACAGCTTGAAATATCAGCAGAGAGCTGCTTTGAAAAGGCGCATTTGCTCAGTCATGTCTCCCTGGATGAATTATTGTCTGAAATAATGAATAAACAACTAAGTACTGAATGTAATAAAGGCCTGATAATGGTTGTTTTTATGCTGTGTTTCAGTTTATGCCGCACAGAGCGCGAGCCCTGAATGCTGACTGTATGACCCCCCATGGAACCATCCTCCACCAAACACTGGACTTTGATGAGTTTATTCCTCCCATTCCCCCACCACCATACTACCCCCCAGAGTACACCTGCACCCCCTCAATGGATGGACAGAGGTGAGAGGCAAAACACTACTCATCAGCATCACACGGTATTCTCAGTGCTAACACAAGTGCTCAGTGCTCCTCAAGCTCTGGTACCAATGTGTCTTCTGGGATATGTGGATACATTCAATGAATACACAATAAAAAAATGCAGTTTGCTAATTTGCTAACAAATATAGTCAAAAGTTTACAAGACATTGTAATTCTACACAATAGTCTACTTGTAAATCAGAGCCCCCTTAAAAATGCCTTGTATCCCAAAATACTTTGGCAATCCCCTCAACTCTTTGTTAGATTTTCAATGACACTTTATCCTTTCCTTCGCTTAGTGGGAAAGCCACAGCTTTGGTTTTTGTTGCTTATTACAGTTTACAAACAATACATTTCAGTTTTATTGTCCACCATGGTGGAAATTAACACATAAAACATTAGCGACATCAATTCTATGTGCGCACCCAAACAACTATCAATAATCAACTATATGCACAGTAAGTAGTAAGTAAGTACAGTGAAATCCAGAAAATCACAACATTTGTTATATTAAGTGAAGTTAAGAGAGTATAAGTTTGCTGTGGGAATAAATGTGTAAATATTATTTTTTTTGCCAAAGGCAACATAAACCTCCCAGAGGGCAACAATTCAAATTGGGTATCAAAGCACTGCATGTTCTCCTTGCAAATAAATGGGGCATTGTTTCTGGGATTTTATTTTTACAAAATACATTTGGGGAGCTATAGAGACATTTCTCAACATTTTCTGCAATGTGTATTGAAAGTAGAATTCTGCTGGTTGCTGCAAGTGATCAGGAGTTCAGGATACTGTACCTGGCTCAGTGCCCCCTCCTTGAATTGCATTCATATGTGCAAGAGGAATGAGTGGGGACTTAAAGTCAGACTTGAACGCTGGCATTTCTTAAAGTTTCCAGTTTTACACAAAAGAACACATATTTTTAAGATTCTTCAGGATTCCTTTTTTTTGAGCTTATAACTGTTTCTTCCAACTCCCTACCTGCTCCTCCTCAGACACCTGAAATGAATCAGATACTGGAGGTGTATATGTGACATAAAAGTGGTCATAATTTGAGGAAGGAGCAGCAAAGATATTTAAAAAATTAATCATAGGGCTGATAGGTCTGGAGGGTTTTTGGAGGCACAAAGCCCCTCAAGAGGGAGGTGGGTCTTGGGTGGCACGGGCCACCCCTGAAATCTGACTGGCCACCCCAGGTGCCACCCCATTATCTTAAACAACAATTGGCTATCTGGCCAGAGGCAGGGCCTTAGTTTGAACCAACTGTTTGGGCTGTGTTGCGAGAGGCAGCTAGTAGCTTTTGTGACATTTCACTCTAGCACTTTTTCTGTAAGAGATTTGTATTGTAGTTTGAGAGTTTTGCACAATTTTGCCAATACAGTATTTTGTCCACACAGGCTTATTTATTTTAATTTTGTTGGTACTTTATACTGTGACTGTAGTTTTGAATGTGCATTGTTTTCTTTTGTATGTAGCCTACTAGTTTCTTTTTGAGGACACCAAAAAAGAAGTATGGAAGCTTTATGTTACAATGGTGCCACTCTGGTGTGTTCAAAAAGGTCTGGATATGCCACTGGGACACACATCAAAAAAAGAAACAAGACTGCAGTCTCACCCTAGAATCTATGAGATGATGAATATATAGATGCCAAAAGCAACATTTGCATCCAAAGACGACTCCAAATCCATCATATTAAGCAGCAACGGCATGTGTCTGTTTACTACCTGACTGTGACCATCACATGTGGTATTATCATCCACGGTCAGCTCAGAGCGTTTCCCTCCGTTAAGCAGCTGTGACATCCGTGATTCTCAGCTGTTGTGAGGGACCCCTCCCTCATCACTCCCTCCATTTTCTCAGTCTTGCCAGAGAGAGTGCCGCTGATGTAGCCATTTGGCAGGAAGCCACATCTGTTTGTCAATTATGCCATAAATATCAACAAGGCAGAGGAAGCATTTATGGTGTCCCTGCCCGGGGCCAGGGATGTGTCATGACATCATCATGCCTCGGATGATTGGTGGAAACTCTCAGGTTGTATTTCATGCTCTGCCACTTTAGAGGAGAATGGGGTTGTAATTAAAAGATATGACTGCACGCATGGCTGCTTATTCTTAATTGGCGCCGTATAAAACAGTGTCGGTGTACATAGAATAATACCCATATATATGGTCTGGATTAGAGTGTTGGGGATAAGAGAATATTTTTCATCCCTTCTTTCTTTATGTTTTTAATGGAAAATATACTGTAATTTTGACTTTTTGTATTAGTTTCTTAAACACTTTGTCCTGTGTGACTCTCTGCTCTTTGTATTCCAGTTATTCGAGATATTATTTTGATTTTTAGGTTTTTTTGTTTGGTTGAAACTCTGCTGTTATGCCCCTGACAGAGGCCTGCACCTGGACTTTCCCCATTCTCCCTTCAGTGCCATCTATGGGGTGCCCATCAACAGCCCAGGGACACTGTACCCAACTGACCTGCCTCCTCCGTATGAGTCTGTGGTGGGGCAGACCCCGGCCAGCCAGGTGAGCAGAATCAGCCGGCTCTGACCTTAAAACAACACTTTCTCCACAGGCCTTCTGTGAGGGGCAACTGGGCCTAGGACATTACATTAGTTTCTTTGTTTCCAAAGAGAGCAGGCCAGTCCATAGGTCAGTTCCCTCCTTTAATCTTAAGCATACATAGATTTCACATATATGCAGCAGCACTAACAAAACTAAGAGTGTACAGCCATGCGGGCAGCTCTGTGAGACCGTACTTGGGCACATCAGTGTTTTGAGCTAAATGCTAACATCAGCATGCTAACATGCTCACAATGACAATGCTAACATATTAGCCTTCAATGTTTACCATGCCCACATCTTAGTTGTAAGATTTGCTAATGAGCCGTAAACACAAAGTTTCAAGTTTCAAGTTTATATGTCACATATAATCATACTGGGTACAATCATAGTGAAATGTATGTACGTTAGCTCCTTCAATTGTGCAATAAAAAATAAGTGTAAAATATAATGAGAATAATTAATAAAAAAAGTAATAGATAATAATGTTAACTATAATAGTAACTTTGAATAATAAGTAATTAGAAACAGTCTTAGGGCAATTCTTAGGAAGTGTCCTCATTTAGCATCCTAGTGGCCTGAGGGTAGAAGCTCTTCCTGAGCCTCTCAGTGCCGGCCTGGTGTATCTGATATAGCTGACATATCTGGTGTATATCAGCTGAGGCTGATAGGAATGCCATTAGTTTTGCAGGTATTTGGTCATAAACCAAAGTGCAGGATACATTTTGATGAGATAGCCTCAGAAACAAGGGGTTACTTTAAAGTCTTGAATGTGACTAATATGATACTATAGACCACAGGTCCTAGTATAAAAATCAATTTAACCAACCCGACCAATTTTCAGATGGTCTTCTCTAAATGGTTTGTGTTTTTTTTACTCATGTAAAAATGCTATTGCTACTGTGTTCATCTTGTATCTGTGTTATGAGATGTTGCCTTTCAAGTCTTTAAGGCAAAAATCACAGCCAATTTAAGGGGAGTATCATCTGCTGTTTCAGACTTACTGAGGCGGTCTCCCTTGACTGTCATGTTGAGCTGATCAGAGCTTTTTT
This sequence comes from Oplegnathus fasciatus, assembly GCA_003416845.1. Classification (NCBI taxonomy): domain Eukaryota; kingdom Metazoa; phylum Chordata; class Actinopteri; order Centrarchiformes; family Oplegnathidae; genus Oplegnathus; species Oplegnathus fasciatus. Next base: position 1,494,870 of record NTHP01000029.1, read on the forward strand.
CAGGGCTGAGGCTTCGCTGCATCTCATTGTTCACAGCTAAAAATAACTGTATAATGTGCAAGCAAATCCTTTTATCTTCCATTATATTCTCAGCATCATTTAACACCTTAGGCTTTTAATCCCTTACTCCCATTATACATGTTAAATCCATAGCCCTCCTCACATCCATTTTGAACAGTGTCCTTCAAAGAGGAACCAGCAGAAGGTTTCTCACCTGCAATAGATCAGCAGCAGTTGCTGTAAATAACTAAGGGAAGCAGGCAGTGATACATTGATTGTGTGAGAGAACAGTGAGATGATTTCTGACTAAAGACTCTGCATGATGTGAAGTTATATGAACGAATATATGTCATATACTGTACCATTAATAGCGCATTAGTGAATCTAATTAAAGCTTCTTACTCAACTCTGCATGATACAGTAGTTTTCTCCACGGGTACACCTCTTTAAACTGAGAAATTTCTGTTTGTGTGTTGTGGTCTTATAGAGCCCTCTACAGACCAAACTGTGGTGTTGAAGGTTTTGGTGCCACACAGCTGCTTTTATGCAATACATACAGTACACACAAAATATCCAGCATGAACTGATCTCTCCATCTTCTTTATCTGCTCAGTTAATTTTATTCAAACAGTGCTGTTATGTTCTCCATTTCTCCATCACTAATAATTTCCTCCGTACAGGTCACCACCAGCATAGAGCAACAGGCCACTGGATCCAGCCTGTGTGAGAGAAACACCACTGCAGGACTCAGCACTCAAGGTAAAGACAGTTGGAACACTGCAGCGAACATTGCAGAGGATTTTCACATGTCTTTGTGTACTAATAGTCACGCTGAATATACTTTTTTCCCTATTCTCAGCCTCGGTGGACAGTGCGTCACTGATGGTGTCAGAGGTGGCTGATCAGGACCAGACTTGCTCCTCAGAGGACTTGTGCTCCCTGGAGGTCCAAGGCTCTGACTCCTCTCCCTACGGCACGCCCCACACCGCCCCCATGGACGGAAGCTGCAACAGCCTGGAACTTTGTGCGCGCCATCGTGGCCTGCCTAACACTGACGCTCGCCCCAGTGATACAGGATACAGTGAGTCCTCGCACACCCAGGAGTCTCTGGAACGCTCTCCAGACTGGTCCTCAGAAAACTATAGCAATCTGGACCAGGAGGACTCCGCGGACAACACACATCCATGTGAGGAACTCAGGGCTTCGATGCACATATGTGACGAGCTTGCATCAGCCAAACATTTACCAGAGGAGCCACCTAAAGCGTCAACACACTCCCTCATTAAGGCACGAATGATGAGCCGGAAGCTCACACTCCCTGTCACTCTCCCCCCGCCACCTCAGCCTTGCTCCCCCACCTCTGTGGCCTCCTCTGGTGGAACTTCAGCCATCAGCCCTTTGGCTCCTTCTCCTTCCCCTTCCCCTCCTAGCAGGCCACGCGGCCCCAGGCTGTGCTTCAGTGTTTGGTCGCCCTCTTCCACATCACAACCCCCCTCTACCTCAGCCCAGAGTGGCTACTCGCCCTCAGAGAGGCCTCGGGGGCTCCGAGCAGCCCGGAGGTACCGCAAACTGGCACGCATTGTCCGTTCCACCAGTGACCCCATCTCCTGCTCCTCTACGACAGGAAGTGAGTGCGGCAACAATGTTACACAAGACTTATACTACATCCTAAATACTCCATCTAAATGACCCTAGAGTGGTCAACCTTTTAGAGCTTAAACAATTAGTCAATTTTGTGTATTTTCTTCATTTTTCAAGCAAAAAAGTCCAAACATTCTTTGGTTCTAGATTCTTCAGTGTGAGCATTTGCTGCTTTTCTCTGTTTTATATCATTGTAAACTGACTATCACTGGGTTTGTGACTGTTGATCGTACAATACAAGACATCTGAAGACATCACCTTGCACTCTGAGAACTTGTGGTGGAAGATTTGTGCTATTTTCTGACATTTTATAGACTAAACAAATAATCAATTAAAGGAGAAAATAATTGGCAGATTCATTGACAATGGAATTAATCATTAGTGGCAGCCCTACAGCCTTTCATTGTCAATGAGCAATGGTGATTCAGTAACCAGCAACAGCGAGTGCCATCTTTGTTGGTCCACACTAAGTTTCTTGTCTCCCTCTACAGGAGAAAATTTAAGCTGCGCCTCTGCAAATAACCCTGCTGCTGAAGATTCAACTCATACATCACCAGAACAAGGTACTATCATAGAAGCTCTGAATTCATGTAATGGTGGGACATCTGCTGCTTCACAGCATTCACATCACATTTTGTAAAACAATCAGACCTGATGAATCTGGCAGCATGGAGAGCTAATTTAACACACTTTATTGAAACAAATGTTAGTTAACATCGCTATCCAGTGAAAACCATGTAGTACCTCTAAATTTGGTGATTTTTAGATAAACTGAAGGATACTGTATTCCTCTATTGTTTAAGTAAATTATTATACTTCATAAGCTAAATAAATCATTTAAAACCCCATCGGGCCTATTGGATTATCTGCAAAACTGCATTGTCACAAAGCTGGAAACAAGAACATCCTAAGCCAATTTTAACTGAGTTGATAATGAGAATGTGTTTTCATGTGGTGTTTGTGATTTCATGTATTCTGACAATTCTCTGTTTTATCTTCAGAGCCAACAGACGTTTCAGCAGACGCAGTTGGAGCGAAACCCAGTCACATATGTGCCAGGAAGCAGCAAAAGGAGGGCAGGAAAGTTGACATCCACCTTAAAACCCGAGCCCTGCACACGCACTCCTCCCATGAACGCCCGCACTCCCTGGCTGACCTCAAGATGTACAAAGACACCAAAATACTGGTGGCCAAGTTCCTGGAGCATTCGAGCTGTAGTCTACCTCCTGAAGTCCAGCAGGTCGTCAACAACATCAAGTGTGTCATCAAGTCGGATGAGAAACACATGGAGGAGGCCATTTTTAGTGCCAATGTCATAGATCAGGTAACTGACTTAGACGGTGTATAATGTCCAGTGATAGTTTAATGCGAACCAGCAGTCTGTCTGGTTTTATTGGTGAGCATCAGCATACAAGACTAAAAGTAGGTATCAGGCTAGCAGCCCTGTGAGGCAGTAATGCTCATTACACACCAGAAAACAAACGCATCATATGGATGAAAATGGAGTGACAACTTTGATAATTTAAAAACCTAAGTGAAACAAAAAGGGTGAGGGTGACATCCAAGAAAAGGCATGGTGTTACCCTAATCGAAAAGGGTTTATCCTCTGCACAGCGGCAACTTCAGGACATCTCAGACTTAAGTCGTCAATCTCATCTCTTCTTTATCGGATTCAACTCAGCTTTCATCTGTCTCAAAGCTGAACTCAGGCTCAGCTGAGTGACATGCCTTCAGTTGCATGTTAGCACACCTACAGGTATCATGTTAACATACATGTTATACAATTATTAGACAACGCTGATGTTAACCAGAACTTGCTCCAGTATTAGGTGAAGTGAGGTGGACCAGGTGTTGATGAAGTGGACTGACCTGATGTAGATTTTTTGTTTTTCTGATAATGAGTATAAGCTAATTCCATTTATAGAAATTAAGTTAGCATGACTGCATTGTGATGCTTTTTAATGAATACAGCCTCAAGTTACAGGTTTTTTTGAAGGGTTCATTTGCAAAACTCATTATTCACTTTCCTCAAGAGTGTTTTTTTTGTGCACTGCAGGGAATATCAATCAAACTGGTGTTGCTTTATTCATTTTAAGAATGGTGTTTATCTGTTTATGCAAATTATCTCCTCTGCCTTAATGGACAAAGCGCTTTACAGTTTGCCTCTCATTCTCACTCACACACAATGGGCGCTGGCCTGCCAATTGGGAACAACTTGGGGTTCAGTGTCTTGCACAAGGACATATGGGAATCGAACCGCCAACCCTGCAATAGTGCCCAACTCGCTCTACTTCCGGAGTCACAGCCACACCTGTGCAGCACTTTCACATATTGTAAAATGCAACTTAATTAATTTAATTGGAATTTTACATGCTGACCTTTGCTGGGGAGTTGTATTGAGTTGTATTGTGTATTCCAGCTGAGTTCAATTACATGATTGTTATGTAAAAACAAACAAACAAAAAAACACCCCCAGACAACTACCAATGAGTGTCTCTCTTTCATTCGCGTCTATTTTTTGTTGCACAGGTGATGACCCAGCGCATCATCGGCAGCCCAAGGAAGCGCGGCCACGAGGATCTTCACCTTCAGAGCTGCGGTGCGTTGAGTTCGTCCCCTTCCATGCGCCGTCCAAAACACCTCCCACAAACAAACAGCGCCTCCACCAACCCACTGGACTCCCCCTCCTCTGAACAAAGCCTTGAGTGCAAAGAAACTATTCTCTGACCACTCTCCCAACAAGGACTTGGATCAAAACTCTGAGGGCATTTCAGGCTGCTGATGTTGCCGCCAGGCTGTGCTGTGCAGCAGATGTCTGCAGAGTAATTCATAACTCTTCCAGCACTGAAAGATCATTTATTTTCACAGTGTGACTGCAGCACAGGCAAACTGAAATGGTCTCATACTGTATCTCCTAGTGCCCTGTGAGACTGTGCCAAGTCATCAGCAGAAATGGTAGCAAACTCAGACTGAGCCTGCCAGAGTCTGTAGTGGCTTCTTTCTCATCAGAAAAACAAAAGAATGTTTCTCCCTCAGGGGATCTTTTCTACTGAGTTTCATCTCTTAAAAAAGAAACAAATACACAGCTGGTAAGTTTGGATCTGTGACTGAAGACAAAGGAGATTGTGTTATCAGTAGTCCTCTTGTCCTTGTCCAGAAAGAAATATGTTTGTATTAAACTGTGAACTGCCTGGGCATTACTAGCCATTGTTTGCAGACTTTGTGGAACTGTTACTGATAGGGTGGTGAATATTTTGTGGTGCCGCTGGTTCAAGAACATCACAGATGTGGATTATTTAACTTACCTCATTGTGTTACAATTCTTATCAGTGTTACAATAAAATATGAGTTTGTATTTTGTGGTTTGTGCTCTTATTTCAATTAATGTTTCCGGATAATGTATGTCAGTCTGCAGGTGATAGCATTTTGAACATGCGATCACTTCAACCAGAGATTTTGATTCAAGTTAGTGATGTTGCAGTTGGTGGTGTTGTTTAATTAAACACCCAGTGATGTTTCTTTTAGTCAGTGTTGGTTAAGAGCCTACTTGTGACCACTGTTCCTCATGCCAGGGTAGCTTTCAGGTCGTCATGATTTTTCAGACTTTTCCCAGCAGAATTAGCTAAATTTGCAATGCTTGTGACTGATGAACTGGTGATTCTTTCAACAACTAGACCAAAGTTACAAAGAGAGTGAATCATATTAAGTGAGTTATTTTAAGATGAATATCAATCATAAAAATATGAGAATCAGCTTTATTGGCCAAGCATGTGTATAAAAGGGATTTGACTTTTTCGTTGTTCTCAGTGGACATACACACAGTTCCAAGAACAATTGGACATACAGCTAAAAACAAGGACAGCAAAGCTGAACAAAGATAGGCAAAATAACTCTTACGTACATACAAGTACGTGAAAAGGATAGGTGTGCTTTAACAGAGGTTTGGCAACATTTCACAGTCAGGCAAGTTTCAAGGCAACTTATCGAGGTGGAAAGAATCCAGGCAGCTCTTACCTGATTTACTAGTAGGTAGCCTACATAGCCTACATACCTAGCACTGATATTCAGCACCTGGACTTCCAAGTTAGTTAATGCACAGAATGCCTCTAGACTACTGACAGTAATTTGGGGACAGGTGTTATTATATAAAAAAACAGAAATTAGACTGCTGGTAATCTTTAAGGAATGGCACCAGATTGCATGAAGATTTAGGGTTAGAATTAGATTACAGGTCCCAAAAGTTCCTTGTGCTGCTTTTTCATTTGAAATGACATTGCTGCACGAAGGGAAAACACATCTCATCTTCACTCATTGGATAACAATAGGCAAGTGTTTGAGTTTACACACTTACCTATTAATTAGAAGTAACAGGAGGTTTGAAGGGACTAAACATATTTAGTGGAAGTATTATCGTACCAATGCATTTGCAGGCTTTTGTTTTCAAGACTGGCAGCCAACACTTGCTTAATACCCAACATATGAATAAATAATTAAATCTGGACTCTTATTCCCTTGCAACTGTAAAGTGTTCTTCCATTCAGCCATGTGCTTCCGGTCTGTGGGCGCTACTCGCGATATCTAAGTTGTCATGTTTTCATACAGGTGTACTGCTTTCACCGAGTGGCCGATGATTTTCGCCCATCATTCAAGGCATACGTGTAGACCTTAAGCATATAAACTGGCTCATAGACGTCAACCAGTGCCACGCTTTCTTTATGCTGCTAAACGCTCAATTCTTACTTTTATTTTGAAACGTCAGCAGAGAGCGGAAGTGGCGCAGACTAATTACAGCTAGCTTCAAGCAGCGCAGAAATCATGTTTGATGGGCAGCGAGTCGATGAGAGTGTGCTACAAAGCCCGTGTCCTTAGTGTTTGTTGGGGTTTGGTTGATTTTATTGCCAGGATTACATTCCGTCCTCCGCAAGAACAGACGATACTTTTTTCTGTCTGACAGCAGCTAATTGTGTTCTCGCCTCTACCGCTGCTAGCTAGTGTGAAGTGGTTAGCTGGACAGCGTTAACTGGAGCTAACGTTAACGTCAGGTCGGGATCGAAAATCATCGGCGGTCCTGTTTGACGGCGGTTCTGCGATTAAAGGAGCTCCAAACGTCAGTATATGCGGGCCTATGGGGCTCACCAGAGAGGCATGAAACAGAGGTAGCTGAGGGCTAACGTTGTAAAGCTAGCTGTGTGATTTGTATGTGCTCTCCTCGCTGCCACGGTGCCGCGTAGCTGTCCACGTCTAGTCTCGCCTTCTGTGTTTAACGTTGCCAGCTGAGCTAGGCCACGTCCCTGCGGGCGTATTTCATCTTACCTACTGACATTGGACGAGCTGCAGAGAAGATGCCCAGTGTGCGGAAGGAGGAGGGAGAGTAAAGATCGGTAGAAATGTGAAAAGCCTTCAACATTCATGACTGTCTGTCTGTGTAGTGTTTGCATTTCTGAACGGTTGCCGCATATACGCGGCATGTCACGTAGACGGATGTGTTTTACAGCGGGGGGATACTCTCATTGAGCTCTGTAGGTTGCGGTAACAACCTGAAGTAACGTTACACTTTGTTTTTGAAATGGTTGGGTTTGGTGCAAACCGACGGGGAGGCCGCCTCCCGTCCTTCATCCTCATCTTCCTGATGGTGATCATCGCCATACTGTCTTTCAACTACTGGACAGTGTCCAACAGGCACGGCCGCTTGCTGGATGAGCTGGCGGAGGTGCAGACGCAGGTGAAGCGCACGGACGCGGCGCGGAGCCGGCTGGAGAAGCGGAACTCGGAGCTGATGGTGCAGGTGGACACGCACAGGAAGCAGATCGACCAGAAGGATGGAGACTACAGCGTCCTGGAGGGCAAGCTGCAGGCCCGAGAGGCGCTCATCAAAAAGTGCACTGATGAAAAGGTATAGTAACAGTAGTCTGGTGGGGTTATGTTTGTATTTACTGACATCCAGCACCAGGAGAAATGGTCAAAGGACAGGTGTTACAGAAACAGGTAACCAAAGTTTAAACAGACAAAACCATTCTCAGGTACAGCTAGGTAACAATAACCAAGTCAATGGCTCAACACTTCTATTAACTGTATTTCTGTATGTTGGATATTCTGTTAATCTGATGATCTCATACAATATTTAATGTAGGGGTGGGAGGCATGTTCTCTGAGAAAGCAAATGGTAATGGGGACACGATGGCAAAGTAGGTTCATTGTTCATTTCCCTAAGCTAGCCAGTTAAGTTTAGATGAGTATCAAAGACTGTATTTCAATCACATCACTCTATTACAATAACCTGTAATCTCCCCGCTCTATATCAGATGGAGCGTGTGCTTGAGAACTTGGGTAATTCACAATGGAGGGAGACACAGTTTTAGCTCATTTTTATCTGTTTTAAAGAGGCAAAGGCAATAGTTTGTCTCCAGAAGTTGATGCAGGTGATACATGCAACTCGTCTTTGGCCGGGAACTCATTCATCCACACAATTTCATCCACCAAATCACCTGAGCTCTGCTCCACCAACATAGTGTTTTTCTGTAAAATCGCAGCTCATAGCTCTCTCAAGTGTTTTAATATCCTTTTAGGTTTTTGAAGAAGAAGATTTATTTGTGTTGATCATTTGAATAATGGATTTTGGGGTGCATTGGTCAATGCTGCTTGATTTACACTACAGATCTACCTACTTTTAGCTGTATGTGCTATTGGTTGATCCTCTTTTCTAAATGATGAGATGAGCTGAGGCCATCCACATTCATTCCACACAATACTGATTTTGGAAGTGAGTCAGTTTGTTAGGTTGTTTTGCTTTCCACTGTTAGTCTTGAGCTTAGCTTTAAAATCCACATTTCCCCCTACATTACTCCCACCTATCTCCCAATGCTTAATAGGGTAAATAAAAGACACGATTGCACTCGCAAAGAAAAACAAATTGAGCTCTTCTTGTGCTGTATTGATTTATTAATGATTCATTTTATCAGCACATTTTTCCGCATTTGTGAGGCTTTATGTATTCACTGTGAGTAGCCCCTCTGTATGTTAACACAAAGCTTTTCCCACCTCCTGCCCTGCGCAGTGGCCCAGCCAGCAGTTCACTGTGTTGTGTGTCCAGCTGCCCTGGGAGACGTTTAGGCAACAGATGGGGGGGAGGTTTTCCTGTAATTTGCATCCAGTCTGACGTGCTTATTTCTCATGGGCAGGCATACATTTGTTTAACGTATGTTTATCCTATGTGTGGCGTCGTAGTCTGCAATTGTCCATCCAGTAGCTGGCCACAACACATCAAACTTCCTCCCAGCTTCTTCCTCCTAACTTCCAGCAAGATAACATTGCTTATAATGGGCCATACATACATACGTACATACATAATGGCTACATTAGCAGCAAACAAGGTCTGAAATTAAAACCAACCAGTGCTATTTCAAATGAACACTCACTTGTATAAAGAGAATCTTAGATCAACAAGAGTCACCTCTCGGCCTAATGGGGACATTTTTCAAATGATTTCCCATTCTGAAACGTTTCTCCTCCTCACACACTGTGTTTGTGAGCCAAATGCCATATTCTGTGGCCAAATCAAATCATAGCAAAACAATGGCCCTGTAACAGTTAGCCTTCTGTTTAGTTGCCTCTTACGCTGGCACCGTCTAACTGTCTACAAACTGAAATGTTTTTACTCTTTACTAAAATCCCTCTTGGCAGCTAAATTGTTTGATACTGTCATTAAACCGTCTTTGTGTGGGAGATTTAAAAAAAAAAATGTGGCCAGAGTTTAGATTTTTTTCTTGTTGCTGAGGCGAGTATGGATGGTCAAGCGTGGAATAAAGAGGGGCCTAAGCTCCCAAGTTTCTTGGTAGTGACTTCGGTATCCGGCTTCCTGTTTCCGTAATCAAGATAAAGGTAGGTGTTGAATAGCAGTTGTTCCACTCCTTTCTTTTGTCAACAGCCCAACCCTGTTTCAAAACAGATGCATGCTACATACAGTGAGAGGCCTGCAATGCAGAGAGAATAGTGACAGTTGAGTCTTAACTGGGGTCCAGACAGTACGGTATAGCCTATATAGTCTTGTACCCTTGAGGTGCAAGAATGAATCGTGCCTGCTTATAGTTCTTCATGCAGTCTGTGTTGTCTATACACACAATTTCAGTGGGCTGCAGGGGGAAGCCGTTAACCACCAGTAAGTAGGTGACAGGATGAAGCTTTAGTCTTGACAACAGTTGACATTGATGCTGTATTCCCTGTCCGCTCTTTCCACACTGCCTTCTGTCTCAGTCAGTTATAATTCACTCAAGAACTCAGACAATCACAACGGATTCCAAAGGTGAAAGTTTTGGGGAAAACAAACCCCTCCTGCAACATAATTCACTTCACCACTGTCCATTGATGTGCTCCGTGTGTTACAAACAGTCATTGTTTTGCCAAAATATGGCTAAATGCACTTTTTTGGGACTTGGGTGTCACTTTAAAGTTTAAGTTTCCCTCCCCTGCTTGCTCGCTCCCTCCCTTCAAGAATGAATGCATACAACCGAGAGTTTTATTAAAAACACAAAAATAAAGAGCAGACAACAGTTTCATTTGTTATCTGTTTTTGCTGTTGTGTTGGATTGTATCACAGGGGTTTCTCAGTGCAAGTAAAGTGCATAAGAAAAGCCTGCTTTAAAAAGATCATAAACCAGCGATGTATGAGGTATCAATGTCTGTGCTGGTATTTTCTGCACGTAACAAAGGAACTTGTTCAGTTAAGTTGAGTGAGATACAGTTTTCAATCACCAGTATAAATCTTATAACATTATTTCTCAGCCTGAGATCAGCGACCAGGCATTAGGTTAATGTCTGATACTGGTTTTGACAGGCAGGAACTAAATAAAATGTCACACTGATGCCATCCGTTTGTGCTGTGAAGCTTCGTTACACAGAGAAACAAGACAAACCTGTTCCCCTTAATGTTAATGATGGTGCTGTCAACTAATTAGAGAACCTGTTGCATGGTTTAGTCATCTGTGGCTAAGCAGGGCAACTCTTAATAGACTTGAACATAGACTTTAATTGCATGAGAGTCAAAACAAATGTAGCTGTCCCCCGGCTGATACGGTTTCTGTTCCTGTTTTTTTTTTTTTCCTTTCTCTCTCTTCTGTACAGATGAAGCTGCAGGGTGATGTCACAGCTCAAATGACAGAAATCCAGAGGCTGAAAGGTAGGACTTCAGCCTTGATTGGCCAGCAGAGGGCACTCTCTCTCGCTGTCCCCCCACACACACACACACAAGCACATTGTTGTAGTTCATTTAACAGACAAGAACTAAACCTCTCCACAATATTGTGTATATGTGTTTGTGTGTGTGCATGTTTGTGTTGCTGCAAACAGAGCAGCTAAAGGAGCTGAAGCAGGAGTTCATGAAACAGGAAGAGCAGCTAAGAGAAGTGAAGAAAAATAGCACTACCTTGGAAAGAAAACTGGAGTATGAGAGGTATGTTAAATCTTTTCAACTTCCTGTCAGCCTTCAGTTGAATATTCACTATAATCACGTGATATTAGGTCATTGGTTATCTTAATCTCCTATTTCCTTGTCTCATTATAAGGCTGATCTGATCTCAGGGATATTTCGCTTATATTGGGATTTTTAGAATAGATTTATACTTAGAACAGTTTTCCAAAATAAAGGGGTCTGCCTGTTTGCACAAATCAGTTTTATAGTATGGTGAAAAAATCCCACATTGTGCGGGTGAAAATCATGAGGAATGTGTGTCAACTAGTTTACAGTGTGGACGTCAGATTGCACAACTGAAAGACGAGTATGAAGAAACAAAAAAGACCCTGGAGGAAGAAGCATCAAGGCTAAGACAGGTTAGTACTGATAAAAACCAAGAACAAGATAGCGATCATTCTTTAGTGCATGGTGAAAGGTTGTGGCTGATAGCCCCCCTGCCCTCTGCTACACATTGCATTAATTTAGCACTGTAGCATTTATTCATAACTCTCAGATTTCTAACACAGATGTACTGATAGTAGCCAAACTCAATTAATTCCCCACTGTGACTCTATTTCTTTTAAAGCCCCCCTATTCATTAAACAGAGTGTCTTCTCTGCATTTTCCAAATGCTCCTTTTTCCTGATTCACCTTTGACAATTCTTCAGAGTGTCCTGGACGGCCAAAAGGGCGTAGTGGCAGGTAGACGTGCTGAGGGAGCACAAGGTGTGGAGATGGCCGGAGAGCGCCATACAGTGGCCACTCGCCACCATGACAGTCCAGATTTAAAAGGTACAGTGGATGACATGGGTGTCAACCACAGCTTACACTGTCTTACTGTTTTTCCTTATATTGTTGTGCACTTGCACACTAAATGTAGTCACACAATTTTAATGTAAATATGTTCATTTTCTAAGTCACGTTCCTTCTGCTCTGTTACAGAAGAGATGGGTAAGCCTGGCAGTGATGCTGGCATGCCTGGTATTGAAGACAGTGAGGTGGGAAAAATCGATGACGTGCAATTTGGTAAGCAATGGACCTAAACTTTCAAGAGCAATTTTTAGGTTGGCAAACCCAGTGAATTAATGCATGAGGACATTTGGGCACATTTTTAAGGCAGTATGGGCAGAGAAGGTCAAGTAGAACATTAATAAAGATGATCCCAAAGCCAGTGTAAAGACCAATTAGGTTTTAAATATGGACACATACACTTTTATGATTTTGAACCTGCCACTTGTTGAGGGGACTACAAACAGCCCTGGTTGAGAGAATTAAACTCTGTACAAACAAACTTTACAAACACATCCGTTTATCAGTTAAAACTGTGAAATTGAAACCAAAACTGGAGAAAAATAACTGACCAATGGACTACAGATGTGACTCACAGTCACCCACTACAATGCAGGGTCAGGAAACGCCACTCCCTTATATGCCACTGAACGTCTAAAAGAAAACAGCTTTTCGTGGCTCCAAATGCCTACTGTATTTCTGTCCTTGTGGCAAGTCAGAAACAAAAATCACCAAAGTTGTCTTACTTTCCAAGCTTTTCTCACTTTGCCACTCCATTTATCTACAGCATTGAAGAAACCAGCCATCACTCAGAAACATGACGACACCCCTGATGTGGTTGTGGGAGCTGGTGCTGGACCTGGAGTCGGGGCAGCTGATGGCCCCGGGGGCCAGGGCCTGTCCCTGGACCAGCCCAGACTCCAGCAGGACAGACTGGAGGGCAGAGCAGCAGTGGTTGCACCTCCAGGCATCATCAAACAGGCAGACAAACCGATCGTGTTTGAAGAAGACAACAAGGCAGGTATCAAGGCTGACGAGTTGGGAGAACAACAAAGGCAACTTCGAGGTACAGAATGCACCACATCCAAATAATTAGTATTAATTCTAATAGTCTTGTCTTTTGGCAAAAGAAACTAAGTCTCTTTCTCATTGTCAGCTCCTGATAATGTCAAGGGTGACAACGAACACTTGAACGGGATTCTTCTGCCCCCCAACCCCGCCCAGGTGCCCAACCCCATCCAGCCTCACCGCGCCAAAGACCAAGTTCCAGCAGAGCCAGTACACCACCGCCAAAGTGAGTTCCTCCACAACTCTTTGAAAAAAGGAATACTGTAATTTGCAAGGGAGGTTGTGGTCGGGTTTTTTTTAATTGATTTTGAAGGGATGGGGACAAATAACATTACACATGAAAAAGAAGTATGATCACAGCTATTCTTGTTAGCTCTGTCTTTGTGCTTAGCTGCTGCCTCCTAGCTCTCTGTGATGTGTGTCAACGCAGAGAGTAAAATACAATTGGGTGTCATGCCAACGGTGTGAATTTTGCCCATTGCTAACTGGTTACACCCCTACTTCTATATAACACATTTTCATCTGTTTGAATAGAAGTCATGTCTGAATATGGGTAGGAGCACTGTCAGGGAGTAGAGAGAGGGCTCAGTTGCAGAGGAGAGGAGACAAATGACACACACCTGGCTCCCAGATGATCCTTTCCTGCTGCCTGGCTTCTGCTCTGCTCTGCTGCCTTTTCTCCCCCCCTCCTGTGTTTTCATATGTTCTGTTCTTTCATCTCCCTTACACATCCACCTCACCCTCTGCAGCTCTGCTGCTGAAAACACTGGCTGTATTCAGTTCACGTCTTCATTTAGTTTTTTTTCTACTAATCTTCTGCCTCTGATCTCTTTATACTTGCATCCTATTATGGCAAATTAACACCCGACACCCACCAGATGTCTCGTTTTTGGCCGTGTCTGGTGCTCACTAGACACTAGCAGCCCATAGACTCTGCCTGGCTCAGTGTGTCTCGAGTCCCCACCCAGTCCTGTCGTGATCAAAACTGCCATCTGAAATCTGTAGGAGGCTGGATGGGAACATAAACTGCCTCAGACGCTTGTTTGATAGAGATTGGGCAGCCATTGTAGATCAGAGTAAAAACACTATTTGAGTTAACTTTATTTATACATTGTACATATTTTATGATCCGTTTTTCAGATTTCCTGCAATTTTAAAGACCTCAGATGAAGTCATTTTGAATTTTGCCCAATTGGTGCTTGTTCAATTGAAACATCTCTAGTTTGTGTTGTTGTCTCATCTCCAACGTGGCCACCTGTAACAACAGAAATGTCCACTTCCTGTTCAATGTTAAAGCAGGTAAAACACTGAAAAATATAAAATTAGAAAATTTCACTGTTCCACTGTCACTTGTTCAAATCCACAATATCCAGTAAAAAGACCCCAACTCCTTGCTTTTGTTTTATACTATACATTTCTATAGATAGAACAATTGTTATCCTCTCCTAACATTTAAAGTTAATATGGCCGATCCAAACAGGCCTCTGTATCTGAAGCTGCATTGAATTGAGGCGTTTGAGGTTATTTTGTGTCCTCCTCACATATGTTAATAGAGCTGAACATGTTAGAAACACTTCTGTATATAACGCAGTACAATGAAACACCACACTTACAGTATCTGTGACCTTAAAAATTAAATTCAACACCTCTCACAGTACCCACAAAAACTAAACACAAGATAGGATTTACAGCAGGGTTATTGTATTTGATTGATTGGGTTGTACAGATGATTAAACCAGTAATTCAATTAGCATTCATTACTTTCCAAACTTTTAACAAATCCCTCATTACAAGCGAACCCCATTTGTTTCCACTTGTCTCTCTGCTTTCAAGTCCATTATTGACTTTCCTTTGCTCTTCAGAAACACTTGTCTTCTAATTAACCTGCCACCGTGTATCCGTTCACCTCATCTTCCTTATCTTTTGTCATCCTCCTCATGCGGCCACTTATTCCTTCATGCATTCATTATGCAGTATTTCACCCACTCCTCCCTGTCTCCCTACAACTGCCTTCGCTTCCCTCCCTTCCTGATGAGGCCCTTCTCTGCCTCCTGCAGGCCGGTTCTTTGATGAGAACGAGTCCCCAGTAGATCCGCAACACGGCTCTAAGCTAGCGGACTACAATGGGGATGATGGGAACGTGGGTGAGTATGAGGCCGACAAGCAGGCCGAGCTGGCCTACAATGAGGAAGAGGATGGTGATGGTGGGGAGGAAGACGTCCAAGGTGAGCCAGGTTGGGGGACTGGATTACCTGTCCAGATGTGTATCCACCATTCCTCCCTTGCTCCCTCCCTCCACCCCTGTCCTGCTGCAGCCCCCCCTGCATTTGTCCCGACAGTTAGAGTAGCTCACAGTACCCTGAGTTTGGTCCTTGAATCCATCATAAACTACAGATGTTTAAGATTTTTGACAAAAACACCTTCAGGGTCAAAGCAGGACTGCTATGCACACAGTTCAGGATGAGTAACTGAATTGTGTCAGGCATTTTTTACTGCATAGACACAGTAACAATCTTAGAAAAAACATGACCCTGGAACTTACGGTTCTGTGAGAGTAATCCAGTTGCCATCTAGTGTTTTCTCTCCTGCCTGTGCTTCATTTTAGCTATACCACCTGTCTGTGCCCACCAAACATCTGACCCACATCTAGACCAGTAGATAAATATAGCTCACTGTGTTTGTGAATGTGTCTGTGTTCTCCTTGAAATACTGAAATGCATGCCAGTGTTGTTTTTCTTTGTTGTTATTGTTTCCTGCCATGAATTTGTGATTGCTTATTAGATGAGTGTTTTAAGATTTCATGAGAGTGTAAATACTGCATTTGGAGAATACTATTTTTGTTTTCATCCGTCTAAAAAAACTACTTCAGTCATGTTGGCCCGGTGATTAGAGTTTGGCTGTGATTTATCATTTTTATCTGTTATATCTGTGTTAAACTGTTCAGTTTGTATACAGTCTCTGATTTCAATAAATATCTAGGATGTCCTTGTTGTTATTATTATGACCAACAAGAAAGATAATAATATGCTAAATAGATGTAGGAAGCATTCCAAGCCTCCCTAAATTTGATCCTCACAATTAATTTCTTCTACTTTAAGACACTGTTGCTAAGTCAGGGGAATTATGTGAAAAAAGGGCTGTGAGTCCTTCACTGTTCACACAGGATGGACGTGAACACGCTCAAACACCCTTAAAGCTGAAAGTCAGCACTTTAACGTGGAGTCCTGGTTTAAAATCCAGTGTGAAATATATCCAAAACAATGAAAAACATAAATCCTGATACTTCCTGACTGCACTGTATGTGACCATGTCTTTTATGGTTCTACACTGTAACAGATTAGAATCAGGCGATTGATGTGATTGGACTGATAGCGAGGACATGGTTACGCTAACTTGCGAAAACTTTGTGTAATAATATCAGTTTTCTTATGTGATAATGGAGTATGGTTACAGCACTCCACGAAGTGTATTGTCTATTACTTGATCTCTAATGTTTGTGTTGCTTTCTTTTGTTCCAGATGATGATGACCGAGACATGCAGGGAGACCGGGCTGTGGATTATGGGAAAAGACATCAAGCCATTGACATTCTTTGAATGGGAACTCGTACAGCTGTAACTCATAGAAAATATTCAGACCTTCTCTACAACCAAGGTCTCCCTCGACAAAGCAGTTAGAACATCAATATGTTTAAGAATTTATAGGGTGCATCCACAATGTCATGGACTATTTTGGAAAAACAGACATTGCAACTAATGAATTAATTCTGAATAACGTAACATAATACAAAGAAAAAAAAATCATGGCATTGTCCTGAGCTGCTGTTGATTTGCTAATGGTTTTTAAGTTATGACAGTAGAGATGATATCCTGTACACTGACTGTGGAGTTTTGTTATTTTATAACTGCCTCAGTTCATGCCGGAGTTGTCTAAAAGAGACTCACACCTGAACTTCAAGGTTGAACTGTTTTGTTTTTGCTACTTTTCTTTTCAGGTTGCTGTTGCTTGATATAAACAAACTCTTCACCTGAGATGTTTATCAAAGAGACTAATTGGGCATTCTGCCTTTCTAACATGATTTTGGGACTCTTACGTGGAAGACTTTTTTGTTTCGTTTACAGGAGTGGGAATGCATTACAAATGCCAAGGACTTTGCTTATGGCCTATTAAATCATTTTCTTTTCTTTGTGACAGACACTCAAAAGTGCTCCTCATTCTGTTTTTTTTTTTTTTTTAATGATGCCATTGCATGCATTTGAAACTTTTTTTTATTAATAATCAAACTGAGCAAAATACTGATGCTTAAGCAATACTTAGAGCGATGTTAGTATCCTCCACAGTGTGCAAAGATTAACCAAGCACATATGGAACTGACATACTGTACACATGCTTCCATTAATGAGGTCTCTTGTACATACTGTAGTTGAACTGTTACCATTTGTACTGAGGAAACCTAATTCCTCACCTTTTAGGGAAATCCGTGAACATGAAATCAGTTCTGTTTGTGCAGCCAGGAAAATTGATTTCTCATGGAAAGGCACATTGAATGTAATTTAATTTTATTAAAGGTGATGCTTCATGTCATTTCTCACTTGTGATAGTGCTTCAGAGCCAATGTAGAAATTATAGTTTGTCATCAGTGGTGAGTGGATTACTCAGGTGATACAGCTTTTTAATAGGTGATTGAATGCCTTTAGTTCATACTTGTAATGTCCTGTGCTTTTTTAGTAATGATAAAACACAGTATATACACAAATGAATATTCAGCCATTTAACTACTACTTGCTTGTAAAAGAGGAGCCACACAGACTGGCAGTCCTTTACCTTTTATCAAAAGCTGTGACAGGAAAAAGGCAAGTCTTCGCTGCAGACTGTGGCTGGTGTTTTTGAGAGGTAAGGGGGTGTGTCTGTGTCCCATACGGGTATCTGCCTTGGAGAGACTGAGCAGAGGCGGGAAATGGCGCCTGGTAACACAACGATGTGTCATTTCGGAGACGGCCGTTGAGTAGATATACAGGAAAAAGTCGGATCAGATCACGAAAACAACCGCTGCCTCTGTTGTGATGGTTAATCGGTCTTGAGTCGTTATCTCCATATACTGCGGATCACCGTAAAGTAAGTCGGCAACGTTAACGAACCCTGTCCGTGCATTTGTCTAATTTGGCTTGCGGTTTATGTAATGTTGGCTAACGACAGGATAAATATTTTCCTTCCCTGCCTGTGCACATCTGTTAGCCCGAAGCAGTTTTTTGAGAAGGCTAGGTAGGGTTAACGCTAAGCTAGCTAGCGGTGCTAAGCTAACTTACGTACATAGCTAAGGGCAGCTAAAACACGGCCTGCCGCGGACCTGGCTAATTCCTGGTCGACTCGACGTCTTCGCTAATTTTAGACTCCATTTACTCTTTGTAAATAAACCATTCAGTAAGTGCTCGCTAGAATATTAACCATACAAACTGTTTATATCTTGTTTAAACAATGAACAAATTCACGTCAACTAACGCCAGGTTAAGTCTTTTAGCTTGAAGCGAGGCTAACGTCCAAATTGGCATTCCTCAACAGAACTTTGCTAGGTTTACATTAGCTAATGATAGCCAACACCGTCTTTTCCATTTATCGTTAATATCCCTCCAATTGGTGTTGAGCTGGACATGTTCGTATACCACAGCTGATGAATGAAATCCCATCAATTGCATTGTTAGTTAAAGATAACGTTGACTGGATCAACAGAACATTTGAATCACTGTTAGCTAGCTGTTTTGATTAACGATGTCTGGCGAGTTTCACTGTCAAATAACACAAACGTGAACAATGTGCACAATTCGTGGAGACAGTCGAGTCAAACCGTTCAGCAAACTTAATTATAGTTAACTAAATAATGGTCCTCACTGTAGTTTAACATTTTAACGTTGTTTCGCTCAATTTACGATGCCGCACTGGCTTGCTAACGGTAAGTTAGCCTATTTGGGCTCGCCTGGTTGAAATGCTAACGTTACTGTTTGTAAACTAACTGGAATACTGAGTGTAACGTTATCTATAGGTGCCACTTGTAAAAAAATTTTTACAGTGTTAAATTAAATTGTATTCAATCTATGTTGTACACATTCATAACCCCTGGCGCGTTAATACACGACCTCTTGGAGTTCGTTTAGGTAGCGTTAGCTTAATCGAGCTAGCTAGCTGCTCGATTAGCTAGCTGGAAGCTTGGTAGTCGTGATTATTTAGTGCAGTTTTTACAAACGCTGATTTGGGCATGATTGAAGCAACTGGACCACATGTGTCATCTGATTATGATATGTGCTTTAGCCACTTCCTGAGCCAGTTAGATAACCTTAGCCCCGGAGTAGTTTTTGCAAAGCGGAAGGGCCTCACTTGTTTCTCCGCTGTATTTCCCTGGCTAGCGTTTGCTAGCTCGCTCATACAGTCTCAGTGGCATGCATGTTCTTATTTCCCGCTCACTTGCTCGTACCTAGCTTTGTGCATGATCCTTGGTTAGTGGGCGATTGCCTAGAAAGGTGGATGTTTAGCAGCTGTGGTGTTGTTGCCATGCGAGTCGTGGCGAGGTTTGATCATACAGTAAATATAACAGGCACTTAATTTTGATGTTTATTTAGCAACAATAGGAACATCTGATGTGTTATACATACTAACACATGCAATGCTTAAGAGCAGACTAAGACTAAGAGTAGCATGAAGTACAAATTGTAGGCATAATGTAGTAATATCTCCTGGAACAACACCTCAGTAAAAATGTCCACATATGATAGACTTTAGTTAATCACATTGCAGGGTCGATCTAGTGGAGAATCAGGAAGAATGCCAATTTGCAACATCTGTCAGTTTTCTCTCAAATTTTCTGGCTCAAGAGGCCAAATAGTTCAAGCTATTAATATGCATTGTGATGAGGGGAAAGTGTTACGAGGATGTTTACCAAACGCATACTGTCATTGCATTAGCAAAGACGAGATGCGGTCACAAGTAGACCATCAACAATGCTGATATAAGACAACCTGAGGGATTTTGGTATTTGCTCCACAACACTTAATACTGCGGATTGAAATATCCCTGTAGTTGATGTAGCATCTTAGACCATCTCAACAAAAAACAAACACGAGATTCACCAACATATTTACTTCAAGTGTTCTATTACTTTATTTATTATTTTGGCCATCTACTGTGTTTAGCTACAGAAAATTCTGTCACAATAAACATGAGCATCATTGTGGTGCTAAGTGGTATTTTCCTGTATTACATAATCTTAAGTAAAGCAAGGAGAGATTTAGTAGAGCAGAAGTAGTTTTTTAAGCAGGTTTTGAACCTAGTGCTCTGATTTGTACAGCACTGAACTGCGGAAGTAATATGATCTTGCCAGAGTTGCTTTATATAGACATGATGAATTACTTTATTAAGGACGGTGTCAGTGCTATGGTGTCTACATCCAAATTGTTTTTTGTTGTATGTTGTGGGATAAATAATTTCCAAAATGACAAAGGCATCAATAGAGGTTCTCTCCTACAGTGGCTAAATAATAGAAGTCCTAAAGACATTTTGCAAAACACTAGATACTATCCCAAAAAGTTGTTTGGTTTGTAGTTAGAACATTTTTTTGCTTATATTTAGCTTATAGCTAGCTGATCCAAGATAACTGGTGGATGATTTAATGCAATGTTAAATATTGTGTTGCATAGTTTCCTGCCACGTCAAAATGTATTTTTGCCTCCATTTACTGTCATTGCATGACAAAAGAAATAAAATGAGAATAAGCGATTTTAGCCTGAAAGCATTAATAGCCAAAAGTTGTGTCCAAGATCAGCATCTTTTTAGCTCGTCTACTGCCTCTACAACTGGTGTTAGTGCAATAGAAGAAAAATATCTAGTATTACTTTTTGTAATATGATGGAAATGAGCATTTGCCTCCACAGAGGCACTGATAATCTGTAAATCTGATCTCTAAAAAAGCAGCAAAACTGATGCATTTTCAAATGGATCAAAGCTCAGTGGTACACTCTGGGTTAATCAGCTTTTTAACTCTCAAAAGTACACATGCACTGTTTGTATTTTCTAAAATGATCTCAGACAATCTTGAAATCGAATCTTGAGAAATTGAATTATCATTTTTAACTGAAGTTGTATTGTACAATCTCTCCTGATAGATGTTCTAGTGTAGCTGACATTTTTCAATAGCACTCCCACATCAAAAACATTTTAGATTTGAGTGGCATGTTGGACGCTATAATAAAATCAGGGGTACAACTAGTACAACTAGTCTCTAGATCTGTAAATTTATTTCTGAGCAGTAGCAACTTTGAGGCTTGTCCCACTTTTCCTGCCTGCCGGTTACTTTAATGTTACCGTGTACTCTAACGCTGTTGCAAAAGCGCATGTTGGTGTTTTTGTGTGCACACGATTGAGCAACAGCACGTACACCTCGAGTGTGTTCGTGGATACACCCCTGTGTAAATGTAAAGCAGATGTGGTGAAGGACGTTTACAGTATGTGAGATGTACAGCATGTATTGAGAGGGTGTTATTGTGTGTTTAGGGTTCCTGACAGGTTGTGGATATGTCCAGACACATTTTCAGCCAGCTGCTGTTACGTAAGCACAAGGGGCTGGCATGCTTGACTAACAATTCGTGTTCACTGAATGGTTTTTAAGTTTTCCCCGTGCATTAAGATTGGGTACATTTAAAAATCTTTGCACGTGTACAGTTTTTTCAGTTACTGTATGTTGTTGTCTCGACTTAAACATTGATCTTGTATGTACATAGGTAGTAGTAGGAAACGTTTGTGAGTGTATGCATAGGAAGAGCAATGGGGTTTTTTTTTTGGTTTTTTTTTTAACTGTACGAATGGAAGTAAAGCCAGCTGTGGCTGCCGTGATCCACTGTGATGTAAGTGAAATGGGATCTTGAATGCATCCAGATGTTGGCAGAAAATTCACCGTTATTACCCACAACATATACAGATGCACTCCACAGACTTATCCATTTTAAAAGTTAAAACCATTGATGCTGTTGCAACAGCCTGTTTGTCCACCTTAACAGTTGAGTATTTACTTAAATGTGTTTCCTTGACTGCACAGTCATATTGATTTCCTGTCTCTCTTTCTGTATTTGTCATCTTTTTCTGAAACAGCCTTACATGTGACTGCTAAAACAATGAGGCTGAGAATGCGTAAGGCGTCTCAGCAGCCGAACCCCAGTCTGGCAAGCCGCCCATCCCGTACCAAGCGGAGGCATTCAGAAGTAGAAGAAGACACTCCTACTAGTGGAGGGAGGGGCTTGTTCTCCACCATCAAGAAGTTCATCAGAGGAAATGCTGTTAAGGTAACTACCTGTATGATCACATCAATTGACCCTGCTTTGTAATTGAGTTCAATGCAAATGTGAGTGTGGTGCCCCTTCTGGGAGCATTGAAAAATTGTAGCTGAAGTTGTCCCCCTCCTCTCAGTGTGTTTGGTTTAACAGTGGTTACCTAAGCTTTTTGGCACTTCTCTGTTTAAAAACTGTATTTAGGACTGTGCTCTCCAGGTTGCTGAGTTAAATACAGTGTTTCTTGGTGCAGAGTGTCATGTTTCCCAAGAAATGTCTGCTGGAATGCAGCAGCTTGTCTGAGAACTCGGACTCAGCTCTAATTTTAGCTTCTGGCTCACAGAGTTGGTGTGCAGGGACAGGAGGTAGTAACAAGTGGAAAAGTCAACTCTGCTAAAAGAAGCTTTTCCTCTGGAAAGATATGGGAGCTTTTTAATGTTTTTACATATTTTCATTTCTGTATTTCCCTGTAAAGTCCTGATTTATGACTTGTAGCATACTGCTTCATTTTTTTTACAGAGGCCATAAGATATAAATAATCAAAAAGGCAGAAATATATGATAACTAACAGTGATGTTGCAGAATCATTGTATATCACACCTTCTAAGATGGTTAAAATAAAATGTGGTTATAATCAGTGTCAAAGTGTGTGATATCAATTTTGAGGTAGTTCAGATTGTGTGATGTATGTCTGGTGAATCGTAGTGCTATGACGTAAAGCGACAAACAAAAAACAAGCTTTGGCCATATCGTTAAACAGTTTTTTCCCTTTTTTTTAACACTTTATTCAAAATGGTGCTTAAAAAGCTGAGTCGGCCAGTGTGTTCTGCATCACTTCCTGCTGTGTCCCAATTGGTTGATTTGTAGACATAGGTCATAGCAGCAGTTACATGATGAGAATTTGGTTCTAAATTTCTGTCCATTTCAGATTTTTGACACGACCCGTGTTTGGTCGCTAAATTTTTCAATCGGCCATTGGTGGATGTGTCTCACAGTGTGATCTAGGACCGCCATTTTGGATTGACGACTAAAGATTTCACTACGTTTTTGTCACAGTTGTCTACTTTCATCTTAAACAGCCCGAAATCACAGAGTTTAGGGGTGGTTTTTTTAAATCTATTTGACTGTTTTTATTTAATTATAATCGTTTTACTGCATGGTGTCTTCTCCTTAAGGTGCAGCAGGAGAGCCCAGCCAAAAAGACACGCCTCCACTGTGATGTGGACAACAACCTGATCACCTCTGCAACCCCGAACACCAACACCCCCCGCAAGACTATCAGCAGGGTTGGCAGGAGAGGCTCCCTCAATGGACGTGAGTGGCACCCAAAGAGAAAGACTAATCGTTAGTCTTTATTTTTCACTTCACTCTGTTAACACTGTCAAATATGTTACTTCTCCTCTGTAGAGGCAACCAATCATGACAGGAGTAAGGAGAAGCCCAATGGCAGTCTGGAGGAGACGACGGCCGTTGAGGTGGCCACAAGCCCTCCCAGGACCACCCTTCTTGGGACCATCTTCTCCCCTGTTTTCAACTTCTTCTCACCAGCTAAAAATGGTAAGCAGACCCTGCAGCCTGTTTGATTCATGGCTAGCATTGTAAACAGAGACCATGCTCAAACCTTTAGTTTAGCCTGCAGTGCACATGAAGCCCCATCAGTAAGTTTCCTTTTCACACATTCTTACTAATATTTTGATGTTCCACTGTATTAAATAGTATGCTGTGCATTTTTTTAAAATGGTGGTGGTGATGTATGTCTTTTGTGTCCGTTATGTCAGGATGGTACACAGCTGAAATGGCTCTTCTTTGTATGTGCTTTTCAGCCTCTTCTGGCTCAGACTCTCCAGACCAGGCGTTGGAGGCTGAGGAGATAGTCAAGCAGCTGGACATGGAGCAGGCTGTGGAGACGCCCACCAGCACAGCCACATCCACACAGGAAGTGTGTGCCCCCACTAACTTCTACTCTAGCGTATCACAGCTGCCACCTCTGCGACCTCCCCACATCCCCGAGGTCTCTCCCGCAGCAGTGGAGGGAGCGCTCGAGGCTGATGCTGACCTTCCACCCCTCACAGGTAGATACTGCAGCTAAGAACACGTGGTTCTGAAACATTAAGAGTTTCACTTCATGTTGAGGTAATAATGACGTGACCACTGCTGGCTATGCTTGTCTTGCTATTTTGTGCTCCTGTTTCTCATCTTGTTCTTATATTGGTCTAAGCTCCAGGTTCCAGTCCAGATATGGCATATGTGGACTCTCCTCCCACTGCAGTACCACCAGAGGCATCCTATGAGGAAGACTGGGAAGTCTTTGACCCGTGAGTAAAACACTGCAGTCATAGAAAGCTTAGTCCTATAGCCAGACCCCAATGAACATAATTGACAACAAAACCAGAATGCCGGTACATGGAGAGCAAGGGGTAGTGGGTGGGATAACTAAACCAAGCATGTGGGATAGGTAAGGGGTGGGACAAAAGTTGAAAGTTGGGTTACTTCCCGCAAATGGGGGCATTGTGTGTAACACGGTGAGACATTTGATTCAACCAGGTCAAAACTAAAGTTGAGGCAAACGATATCCAGACCACCTACCTGACACCCTGACCTACAATAATGCAACAAAGCCAGCAGCAGAAGTTTGACCCGTACGTTAATGTTTCAAGTTTGACAAAATATAAACAGGAAATTGGTCAATGACAGCAGGCTTTTAATTACGAGTAGAATCCAATGGTAATCCAACTTTGAGGGTTCATTTATTTATCATTATACAACACAAGGTTGTATAATGAAATTCATGTTGTAGTCCCTTTATGCTACACACACAATAAAACAAACAAAACAAAAAAATATTATTAATGGTGGAGTGTGGAGGATGAATTTACGACTTATAGTATGTGTGATGTTTTGTTTTGTAGGTATTTCTTCATCAAGCACGTCCCTCCACTGACAGAAGAGCAGCTCACCCGTAAGCCAGCCTTGCCACTGAAGACCCGCAGCACGCCTGAATTCTCTCTGGTCCTAGACCTGGTCAGTCATAGTATACAACAATAAATTATTTATTCATCGATTTTGATTGATTTTTTGTTTGTTTGTTTTGTTATTGAAACTGGGTTGAAATTTTGAAAGAGGTCATAAGATTGAGAAGAGTTTCTTTGTATTTTCTCTGTTTTGTTCATTAGGATGAGACATTGGTTCACTGCAGTTTAAATGAGCTGGAGGATGCGGCACTGACCTTCCCTGTCCTCTTTCAAGATGTCATTTACCAGGTAAGTGCTGTCTTCCAGGAAGGTTTCCCTTGGTTTCTTTCCTGACGCCACTAGAGGGGGATAAAGTCTAATTTGTAAAAGGCCTTCCTTTGAGCATGGTGTACAAAATTCAACTGACAAAATGACAATTATTTTGATAAGACAAATGTTATAGCACTTCCTTACCAGTGGTCTGTTGTCACGTGCAGGTGTATGTGCGCCTGAGGCCGTTCTTCAGAGAGTTTCTGGAACGCATGTCTCAAATCTATGAGGTAAATATAACTTGGCTACTCTTGTTAATTAATCCTAATTGTATCAGATTTGAAAAATTTGACCTTTATTTTCTCCCCGTTTCCTAGATCATCCTTTTTACAGCCTCTAAAAAGGTGTATGCAGACAAACTGCTCAACATCTTGGATCCTAAAAAGCAGCTAGTGAGGTACGGTGTGTTTTGTGTTAATGTAAGCCTGAAGAATAACGGTAGGGCTCTAAAAGCATGCGCTGCTGTTGAGGTGTCAGTGTCGTGGTTTTTCTGAATTATTGATTGCTCTGACCTTGTCACTGATTGATTTTTTTTCCCCTCCCCCCTCTTTCCTTTCATTCCCTACTGTAACTGTAGACACAGGTTGTTTCGTGAGCATTGTGTCTGTGTCCAGGGAAACTACATCAAGGACCTCAACATCTTAGGCAGAGATCTGTCAAAGACCATCATCATCGACAATTCACCACAAGCCTTTGCATATCAGGTGAACACCTAAACAAATTATAACACTGAAGGTTTTGTGTTATCCGGTCATCATGCACTTCNNCACTTCCTCTCCCTGGATGACAACCAGGACAGGGGGCCTCCTGTTCCTCTGGTGGTCCACCACAAGCTCATTGGTTTTGCTGATATTGAGCTTCATGTGATTGTTGTTGCACCATGTGACGAAGCTCTCTATCAGTCCTCTGTACTCCTCTGTAAGAAATAGTCTCTAAGTGAAGACAGCATGCTTCTCACTGGAAATGATTCACTGGAATCATACATGTCAATATAGTGATAACTTCCATTTCACTAAAAAATACACTTAATACCTTTTTATTAAATTCCTTCAAAGTCTGCACTACATACTGTATATTATATGAGGCTGGACAGACATGGATGTAAACTGCAACTTGACTGGTTGGCAGAGGCATACAACCACAGTAATTCTAGTTCTGTGTTTGTATGAGCTTCTATACAAGTACAGCTTCATCAAACTAACTTCAGCCTGATTATGACTGACCGAGGCCTTTTTCTCTTCTAAAACCCAGAATCTTTGTTTTTTCTTCCTGACACTGCCATGTGCTGCTCTAATTAATTACTGTGAATCAAACGAAGGGCGTGGTTGGTTAATCATTGTAACCTGCTGAGCTGAATCAGACAGACCCAGATCTCATCTTGTGATCAATTCATTTACCAGATGAATACCTGAACAATCATCTCACTCATTACATACGTGACATTTGTTGTGTGAACTCCTCGGCTTGTTTTCCCTGAAGCTTAACATATAATATTTCATAAACGTGTAATAATTTCTTCTGACATTAGTGGAGGCGTTCTTTATTTCAGGCGACTATGCAGTTATATGCTGTGGGAAAACCCTGGTATCTTAATAATTTTGAGGAGATTCTTATAAAAATGTGGAGTTTTGATTTCAGTTCTCTCCTTACATTGGAGAAGCACATTTGACGTCATTTTAAAAATACAAAGATGCTACTTATGATTACGCAATTAACGTGTTTTTTGTCCCCACAGTTGTCCAATGGGATTCCCATAGAGAGCTGGTTCATGGACAAGAATGACAATGAGCTGCTGAAGCTGGTGCCCTTCCTGGAGAAGTTGGTTGAGATGGTAAGATGTCTTACTGTTTAACAGCTATTGTAGGACCTGTTATAACAGCTACAGCAGAGTAATATTATTTGAGTAAATGTAAACTAATTTGTTCTTTAATCTCCTCCTGTCATGGTTCTCCTGCCTGCTGGACTCATCAGAATGAGGATGTGCGGCCACACGTTCGGGAGCGGTTCCGGCTTCACGACCTGTTGCCCCCTGATTGAACTCGACCACAGTCTCTCAGAACGGGACAACGTGAAAAGACTGAAAGCAACATGCGTGTAAAAAGCCCCTCTTTGGATTACAAACTACAACATTGCCATTACTGTTAAAATTTTAGCCTTTTTTCTTCTTTTTGTTTTTTTTGGTTTCTTTTTTTGTTTTTAAATCCACTGTTGCTTTTTAAAAAACTTCAAAAGAAAAACGTTTTTAAAGATCTGGGTGAAATTTTCTAAATATCTAAATGTATAGATGAAATAACACACACTATGAACAAGCCCAGTTAGACTCCTCTTTTTGACTGACTCTCCAGCTGTGGAGCCGGATATCTCCTCCACACTAAATTCTGAAGTCTTGGTGCTGGTTTAGTGGATTTGAAAATGCCACCTGGTAAAGAGGAACTCCACCCCGACTGAGTCCCTGAACCCGAACCACAACCCCTGGTGCTCACGCTGTTGACACTGACGAATAACGACACTCTGTGGCTACAGACCATTTTCAGCGGGAATGAGTGGCCTGTAAATCAATCTGTGCATGTGTGTATGTTTACTCCTAGCCACACACACACTCACTGATTTGGTGTTTGGCAAACCTACAATCTGTAGCCTTTAAAATCATATGCATTCCTCCGTAGCTGAGTCAAGTTTCTATTGTTGGTTGCAGTTTTTTTCTGGTAAAACTGGTGTTTCATTGTTTAAAAAAAAAAAGATAGCATTTCAAAATGTTTTACTTCTGTTTGTAAGATATGATATTTTAAAAGGGGTCATGTAAGTTTTATTGTAAGCCTTTTTCCTATTTAGGAGAACATGGGTGCATTTTAATGATGACAGTCCACTGCATAGTCAAATGAAAAGGAATTAATCCAGGACTTTTAAATATAGTTTGTTCTCGTTCTAACAAATAGAGGTTTAAATCAATGTGTTGGCTTCACTGTGGACACAACATGGCTCCTTAATTAAATGTTAGGATTACGAATCTTCTTACCTGTAAATCTGACACATTGTAAAGGTTTGAGGGCATTCATTTTCAAAGTGACATGTGTTGACGTCGACCTTTTTCTTTAATAATAGTATTTGATTTGTCATTTGTCTATAATCAGTATTGTCTTTTATTCCTAATCAAGTATTCTGGCTAAGTCCAAGCTCTGTTTCTTTTAGTTGTAATGTGTGATTTGATGGCTATATCAGTAGCATTATGACTAATGTAGCACATCTCTGCCAGTGTGTCATGAAGTCTACCCATGGTAGAAGTCCATGGCCAGACCTTGTACCAGCCATATCTGGCACCAGCAACATACTGTTTTAACAGCCAGCTTCACTGACTGCTCGTCTACCTGTCTGTTTCATACTTTTTACTTCGTATTTTTAAGCTTTTTGGGTTTTTTTTTCTTTTTATGTTTAGCGCAGTTTAAAGCATTGTTTTTAAGAATGGTAACTATATGAATGTGTATCTGCCCGACTTCAGCCTGGACACTCAAGCCAAACTGACATTTTACTCCTCTGATTTATTTAACGGTGAGACAAAACAGTAGGCAGAAATGTAGATGTTGTGTTGGTATCCTTGCAAGCCTAAACCTGGGACAGAAAGCTCAAATGTCCGTCAGTCGTGCAAGGCTGTCTTCTGTCATCGCCCAAACAAACCCTCAAGCGTTAACTTGAATCTCCTTGACAATTTGGCATGCGTTGTTGGAAGTTTTTTCAGTTCTCATTCAGTTTGAATCAAAGTGCATTTTATGTTAAAGCAAATGTGAGTGTTTGGATTTGTCTGGGTTGCCTGTACAGTGCCATACGACCCCCCCCTCCCTCTACTCCCAATGGCATTTCCTGCGCTCCCACCCCTAAAATGCATAGATGGAAAGAGACAATCAGACCTCAGAGCTCTGCAGATACCGAAACCTGGAGACACCCACCCTTCCCCTATTTTTTTTGTGTGTGCCGTATGTGTTGTGTACTGTGATTCCATTGAGTTGTAAACCTCCTGTGAGTAAATTTGCCAGGTGAACCCTGCTGTGCCCTGCCCAAACAATCCCTGCTGCTCACTTAACGCAGGTTCTGTTCAGAGATGGTTTCCATCTGTTCAGCTCCCGCCTGTCTTTGCCTTTTTTCACCAGAAGTTAGGAGCTCTCCAGAAATTAGAATTAGTTTGTATTCAAGTAAAATTGTTACAGGGCACAATTGTGTTTCCTCAGACATAATGTTATGAGTACACATGTCCAGACTATGAATGTAAATTGTGCATGGGGCAAAATCTTAAGTGTCTTTCCTCGAATTCCTTGTGCTCTCTCCTCATCAGCTCGAACAAATAGATGATGAGGAGCAATGGCAGCTCGTATCTGCCATTTAAAATGTTGAAGAGGAGGCAAGAACAATGAGCATGGAAGAGGAAACATGTCTTGAGGTCCCACCATGGTAGCCCCCTCCCTACCCCCATGACCTCTCACCATCCTGACTGCCAGCTTTTAGTATGCAAGCCTCACCTTGAGTGTGTGATGTAGCCCAGGTATGCTCGTCTCCTCAGTGGGCTGTGTGATTCTAATTATCAGCCGTGGCTTGTTTCTGAAGGATCGGTGGGAGGCATTTGATACTTTTCATCCAGCTCATTTTTATGTGCATTACCAGTTTATTGTACACTTGAGTGTTGTACAATACATGCAGCTTCATGTTTAAAAAAATCCTTAAAGTAAGGAAAATCTTTTGTATTTTTGATTTCAAAAGGCATGTCATATCTACTTTTTAAATGTATTAATGAAGATTTAACTTTACTTCAGATGGAGTGTTTTTTTTTTCTTACAAATATCTGTATGTTTAGTTTAGCGCAATGTTACTGAACTGTTAAACTTAGCATGTAGAGAATACAGCTTGCTTTGTGGGAAAGTCCTGAATTAAATTTTAATCATGGCACTTTTTCTGCAGAAAAGAGCAATCGTGTTAATGATTTTTTTTTTCAATATCCGTTAAGCCATTTTACTTGCAAGAATTGCTATTTGTGCTGAAGATGTATTTAAAAATGTTTTAAGACATCTTTGTTAGCCGTCAGGCTATATGCTATTGTAA
Organism: Oplegnathus fasciatus; assembly: GCA_003416845.1. Classification (NCBI taxonomy): domain Eukaryota; kingdom Metazoa; phylum Chordata; class Actinopteri; order Centrarchiformes; family Oplegnathidae; genus Oplegnathus; species Oplegnathus fasciatus. Next base: position 1,525,486 of record NTHP01000029.1, read on the forward strand.
AGTGTATATACAGTTACATTGAATTTCTGAAACAAAGTTTTAAAGTTAAAAACCTCTTGCATGCCCTTTGTTTTTATTTCTCTCGACTGTCTGAGATGATGTTCATGGGAGAGAAGAGGAATGGTATAATGTAATAGTACAGTTACATTATACTTGCATTTATGCTTATGAGTGAAGAGATAGTTGTAGCACTGAATCTATTTCCCCTTTTGTCTTTAACTAAAATAACGGACAGACTCACTTTATTGATTGTAGCAGCGTTAAAAGTAGGCCTACAAAATGCAGTGTTTTTTTCAATTGTAATAGGCCTAAGTGTTGAGTATTCGTATCACCTAGGTTTGTGCTGCGTACTTTTAATTTATAGTAGTATTCAGGAGGAACATTTATGCCTATTTATACCTGACAGGCTTCTGGCAAACAAGCACAGCAGACAGCACCAGCAGAATCACGTCTGCTTCACACCAGCCGCACTGTTAATTCATGTTTCACATGTTTCAGAGCTTCACACAATTCGTTGAGGGCCTACCTTCATTCAACACTGTAACATCTCAGTGATGGTGTGCCTAAATTATACACCACATTCCTTTTTAAAATGAATTTTATAGTATAAGTGCTGGAAAAGTGTGTAAAATTGGGTGTCACGAGGAGTCTGATTAATATACTTCTACATTCAGCCTGTGCTCTGCCGTGATGAGGCACTGCAGAAGTGCTGTAAGCTGTTGTGTGTCTGATTGTACTTGTGGAAAAACCAAAATTCCCGAGGAAAACCACTGAAAGAAGAAATGACTGAGCCAGAGGAGATCCAAGTCAGGTAATGAAATCAAGAGTCAGAGGATGTTTAGAGTTACTTCTGTCTGCTGGCATTTTTTAATGTGTTTGAACAATTAATATTTGTTTTGGGATTTAATAATGTATAGAACAAGGTAATCTGGGTGTGCAGCTATATTGGGTGATAATATTGACAAACTAGTTAGGTGAGTGTTTGATGTAGCGTTAGTGAAGATCTGAGGGAGAGGGGTGAGTTGCTGTTTGCAAAAATCTGACAAAAAATCCACTCCAATCAAAGTAAAATATGCAAACATTTTAGGAGATGGGAATGTAATTTTTTTATATAAAACCATACATTAATTAACACATCAAAATATATGTTGATTTCATAAAAAAACGTTTTGAATGATTCTGCAGATGAAGAATGGTGGCTTGCCTGGTGGCTGTTTTTTTTTGGTCACTTTTGTACAAAAGTTTTATTTATATTATTATATTATTATATTATTTAACTAATTACAGTAGTTCACACTTAATAGATCGTCAGTTAAGGAATGCTAATTCACAGTACTTCATACATTAATTGATATGCAGCCAAATTAGCTGGATTCCAGTAACGTAAAACTTTATTTCAGACCGGTGTATTTGCTCAGCCTCTCTGAAAGCAGAACAGTACCTGTTCTCATAGAAATATGAAGCTATTTTTTTAATCAAACTGGTCGTCAGATGCAAGCATTTACATAATAATCATAAATACATAAATACAGATACATAAATAAACTCTTATGTAACTGAAATCCCACTTAGGTGATTGCATATCAATGTGTGAATTCATCGATGAAGTAACTGTGAATTAACATTCCTTAACTGATGATTTATTAAGTGTGAACTAATCACACAAAGTCATAGTAACCTGATCCTTTGTTAATGGTGAGCAACAGGAATTCACGATACATCCTGCATTAGTTAAGCATTACTAAGTATATGATTTGTACCCTTACTATGAAGTGTTACCGTAACATCTCTCGAACCACTTTTCTTTTTTTGCTCTTAGTCTCCCATGTGAATATTCTGGTGAAGAATCAGCAGAAATTGAAGTTCAAGATGAAATGACTGAGCCAGAGGAGATCCAAGCCAGGTAAAAAAAACTCAAGAGTAAAGTCAGGGGAGGTTTGGAGTTGTTTCTGTCTGTGGCAGTTTTTAAAGTGTTTGAACAAGTAATATTTGTTTTTGGATTTAATAATGTATAGGACAAGGTAATCTGGGTGTGCAGCTATATTGGGTGATAATATTGACCAACTTGTTAGGTGAGTGTTTGATGTAGCGTTAGCTGGTGGAGATCTGAGAGGGAGAGGAGACTGTTGCAGTTTGCAGAAATCTGACAAAAATGGATGTACTTTTTATATAAAACCATGTATTATTTAACACATCAAAATATATATTGATTTCATTAAAAAAAACATGTTTTTAATGGTTCTGCAGATGAGGAATGGTGGCTTGCCTGGTAGCTACAGGGGACTAACAGGTTTTAAGAATCCGATATTGAGTGTGTTTACATGGACACAAGTGTCTCGCTATTGAGGCTTATCCCGGTTTTGATCATATTCGGGATATGGCGTTTACATGTAACACAGAGAAATCTGGTTATTCATATCCTCGTTTAAGTGATAAATGTGAAAAGATAATGTCAACTGAGACTTTTGTGATGTTCTAATTTCACATGAGACAAACAGCTCTGAGCTGCTGTGGTAAATAGTGATAAACAATGGGGCTCGTCCTTTCTGTTCTAAGCTTCAGTTGTTAAAAGTTAGACTTTTGTCTCTAAACAACCCCTTGTCATAAAGTGCGGACAACGTGTAAGGATAAATGCATTACGTGAAGTGTCCAAAAACCACATGTGCTTATTTTACACATGTGAAATGCTGTTTCACATGTGATAAATCACATGTACTTTTTTCATACGAATTCGTTCACATTTAATAGATCATCAGTTAAGGAATGTTAATTCACAGTTACTTCATACATTAATTGATATGCAACCAAATTAGCTGGATTCCAGTAACATAAAACTTTATTTGGACTCATGTATTTTCTCAGCCTCTCTGAGAGCAGAACAGTACCTGTTCTCATAGAAATATGAAGCTATATTTTTTTTTTATCAAATTGGTCGTCAGATGCAAACATTTACATAATAAACAGAAATACATAAATACAGATACATAAATAAACTTTTATGTAACTAAAATCTTGCCAACTTGATCGCATATCAATGTATGAACTAATGTATGAAGTAACTGTGAATTAACATTCCTTAATTGATGAAGTGTGAACTAATCACACAAAGTCATAGTGACTTGATCCTTTGTTAATGGTGAGCAACAGGAATTCATGATACATCCTGCATTAGTTAAGCATTACTAAGTATGTGATTTGTACCCTTATTATGAAGTGTTACCGTAACATCTCTTGAACCACTTTTCTTTTTTTGCTCTTAGTCTCCCATGTGAAAATTCTGGTGAGGAATCAGCAGAAATTGAAGTTCAAGATGAAATGACTGAGCCAGAGGAGATCCAAGCCAGGTAAAAAACTCAAGAGTAAAGTCAGGGGAGGTTTGGAGTTGTTTCTGTCTGTGGCAGTTTTTAAAGTGTTTGAACAATTAATATTTGTTTTGGGATTTAATAATGTATAGGACAAGATAATCTGTGTGTGCATATTGGGTGATAATATTGACCAACTAGTGAGGTGAGCATTTGATGTAGCATTAGCTAGTGATCTGAGAGGGAGAGGGGTGAGTTGTAGTTTGCAGAAATCTGACAAAAAATGCAGTCCAATCAAAGTAAAACATGCAAACATTTTAGGAGATGGGAATATACTTTTTATATAAAATCATATATTATTTAACACAAAATATATTCATAGACCCGTACTATGAAGTATTCCCATATCATCTCTTGACCCATGTTCTTTTTTTTTTTTTGCTCTTAGTCTCCCATGTGGAAATTCTGGTGAGAAACCAGCAGAAACTGAAGTTCAAGATGAAGGCGGCAGAGGAGAGACTCAAAACAACTTCATGATTACACTGCAATCCAGTTGGCAGGCTATTTTGTTTGGGATTTTGATGGTACTTCTTTGTGGTGTGACCGGTCTCCTTCTCTTTAAACAGCAAACTCTGACAGCAGAATTAAGGCAAATGGAAATGGAAAACAATCACCTGAAACAACTTCTGAACTCCACTCAGCAAACCTCCACCCTTCTGAGAAGTGAGAATGGCCAACTGAAGCTGCTCTTAAACACAACACTGTACAACTTCACCTTGTTGTCTGCTGAGAAGACACAGCTGAGCCTGCTCTTGAAGAACACGTCGCAAGAAAAGACACAGCTGAGCCTGCTCTTGAAGAACACGTCACAAGAAAAGACACAGCTGAGCCTGCTCTTGAACAGCACTTTGCAAGAAAAGACACAGTTGAGCCTATTCTTGAAGAACAAGTCGCAAGAAAAGACACAGTTGAACTTGCTCTTGAAAAACACGTTGCAAGAAAAGACACAGCTGAGCCTGCTCTTGAACAGCACTTTGCAAGAAAAGACACAGCTGAGCCTGCTCTTGAAGAACACGTCGCAAGAAAAGACACAGCTGAGCCTGCTCTTGAA
>NTHP01000029.1:1544359-1565320 GCA_003416845.1 Oplegnathus fasciatus
GGTATTCAGTTCGTTGCTAGATGCCACTAAATCCTACACACTGGTCCTTTAAGTAAAAGTATTATTAGCAAAATGTGCTTAAATAAAAGTATTCATAATAAAGAAAAGACGGCCCCAGTTAATGTTATACTATTAAATTCTATTATTTGATTATTATTATTGATGTATTAATGTGTAAGCAGGATTTGACTGTTGTAGTTGGTCAAGGTGGAGCAATTTTTAACTATTTTATAATACTGTTGTTTTTATAATATTAGGATAGTTTAATCTCTAACAAGGCATCGTATTGTGTATGATATGTATCTATGTATAGCCATCAAATTAATGTAGTGGAGTAAAAAATACATACTTTTTCTATGAATTATACTAGAGTAGAAGTATAAAGTAGCTTGAAATGGAAATATTCAAGTATAGTAAAAGCACCTCAAATGTCTAGTTGAGTACAGCAGTATGTTTACCTCCACCACTGCTTGCTATATTACTTTTTACTACTTATACTGTAGGAAAGAAGAGGAATCTGTTGGTCAATGGGAACTAATGAAGTATATTTTAGCACTTTCTGTAGGTTAATCAGAGCATGTGAATAGAGATTCTCCTTCATTTTTAATTCATTTCGGCTGAATCAGTTTCTATGTAGAAACAGTTCATTGGCTTTATAGTTTATCTAATTATTCATCCATATCAGTTACCATTAGCGTCATTGTATAGCAGTTGACCTCCAGTGTACAGCTGGTGTACGGTTACACTCCTGTCATCGATATCGACATCATGAATCTCTTCCTCTGGGTGTGTCTCCACTGGCTCACACTTGATTTGACAATTACAATAATGTGTCACAACAGACCCCCAGATTATGTGGTGCCGCTAATCCCTCTGTTAATAATGTCACAACCCTGTGTTTGTGTGTGTGTTTCCCTTCTGTAGAGAGTCTTAACCAGCTTGATGCAGACGGCAAGAGACGTGACCAGCGATGAATTCTTTGTCATTAAGGTGATTCATACCAAACCTTAAACATTAATGTTAGTTTGTAGCTATGCTAGCGGTATGGCTGTATGGATGGCAAAGTCAGTCTGTCGGTAGGTCCACTACTTTGGTCCAGACTGAAATATCTCAACAACTAATGAATGGATTTCCATTAAATTTTGTACAGACATTCATGGTCCCCAGAGGATGAATCTTAATGACTTTGCTGATCCTCTGACTATTCCTCTAGCATTACCAGTAGGTCAGAGTTTTTGCTTATCCTGTGAAATATCTCAACATCTACTCTATGTATTGGCTCAACATTTTGTACAGACATTCAAGGTCCCAGGACGATGTATCCCACTAACTTTGGTGATCCCCTGACTTTTCCATTAGCGTCACCATAAGGCTGCCATTTGTGTTTTTCAGTGACATTCCTCAACAACCATTGGATGAATTGCAATGCAATTTGGGTGAGACATTCACGTCCCCCTCAGGATGAACTGTAATAACTTTGGTGACTTCTCCTCTGGCACCATCATATGGTCAAAAATTTCCATTCCCATCAGCCACAGCTGTACTTTGTGTTTAGAGCTAATTAGAAAATGTTAGCATGCTAACACGGTAGGCCTAACCTAATGTTTCCATAGACATCCTTGCATTATTTATCTTTATTATCTCTGTTTTTCATGTTTATTTGGACTGTCTTCCTTATGTGTTTATGTGTACAGGAGTACTTCAGTATACCACTGAGCAGCCTGAGGTCAGTGCTCAGTGCAGCTCACAACACCACCGTCAGACTGATCCTTCAGTATTATAGCAGAAATAAGGATACACTGCAGGTGAATAAGCACACCATTACCCATCCATGTGAAACCTACACTAACCATATTTAGAAGTATTTTCCTGTTCCTTCCTGGAATTCTTAGTTCTCTGTTTCACTGCTATAGTGTCTGTTCAGTCTTAGTTGATTACACAGTATCGCATTCTTGCTGACACAGAACTGGTATTTGCTTCTGTTTGCCAGTTGCCCGATAAGTACCTATCCACCATGGTGTCAGTGCTGTTCCAGACCCACCTGGTAAGAGATGGTGGTCTCTTCCCTGAGCTGGCTCCCCTGCTGGCTGCAGCCAGCCCGGCTGACATCCAAGCTTTGCCCTCATTGCAGAACAGCCTCAATGTGTAAGTGATGGTGTCAGCCTGTCATTTCTAGTGACCCAATACTCATTAGTAGTGAACCCAATACTCATTATTATGAGCCGCATTTATAATGTGGCGGCACGGTGGTGCAGTGATTAGCACTGCCACCTCACAGCATGTTCTCCCGGTGCCTGTGTGGGTTTTCTCCGGGTACTCCAGCTTCCTCCCGCAATCCAAAGACATCCAAAGACATGCAGGTTAGGTTAATTGGTGACTCAAAATTTCCCGTAGGTGTGAATGTGAGTGGTTTGTCTGTCTCTATATGTCAGCCCTGTGATTGACTGGCAACCTGTCCAGGATGTACCCCGCCTCTCACCCAATATCAGCTGGGATCGGCTCCAGTCCCCCATGACCCTCTAAGGATAAGCGGTATAGATAATGGATGGATGGATGGATGGATTTATTAATGATTATTGTGTCACTCATTCTAACAGCAGTATTATTTCTTTGGTGCACTTGTGTGTGAATGATGAGAACTGTTTCTTTGGTTTCTTAAAGGTCGCCCTTTTAAATTCATTTAAAATCATCAGGCATGGAGTCAGTCACGAGCGTAAACCTCTAGACTAAACCTGTTCCTAAAAGCATTTGTTTACGGTAGCATGCCTCTGCATTTTTAAATGGATAACTCTGGTAGGATAATACACAAAGTCCTGCATGTTTCCAAGTTGAGGCAAGTTACATACACTGAATTTAGTTTATTGCCTGCTCACATCCAAGATCTTATAAATAAGGCAACTTTGGGATGAGAGTGAGTGGAAATTTTCACATTCTGAATGTTCAGCCAGATGTCTGTGAAAGGTTTAGACTCTCCTAGCAACAAAAGAGATCCCACTTAGTATCATTTATATGTGTCAAACGAAGTGGTTACTGAGCTTCTCTCTGTGTTACATCTGCCAAGAGTATGTAGGGAACACTACAATTTGTTTCAATTGTGCGCAATCATACAATCTCACTTTTCTACAGACATTATGGTTCCATCTGAACACAGCACTGGTGTCAGGCCTCTGCGAGAAGTCATGTGTCATTGCACCTCGAGGTGCCAGAAACATGCATTATACATAGCAAGTTAAGGAAACTAGTTCACTGAGTAGATTTCAATCTAGAAAGGCCTTACAATGTATGTGTGTATGTGTGTGTGTGTGTGTGGGGGGGTATTTGCTGTTATTCAACAAGAATGTAGAACAGAACAGCAAGAAAGTCTGTATTTCAGCTTGACTATGTAACTACAGTTGTCTGTAAAGCCGTGCAGATACACTAGTTATGTTGTGGTCTTTACCATCTGCTTATGAATGAATACAATTCAAGTCCAAATATTCTCTTAAGGGAAAGTGTGCACATAAACACCTCTACAACCTGTACCCAAAAAGCCCAGCAAGCGAGACGGTACAATAACATCTAAGATTAGAACAAAATCACTCATGACTGTAAAACAATGGTCTTGAAATGCTTTTTTTTAAACTTAAATATGTAGTTAAATATGTACCTGGAGCCAGCAGGCTGTTTCCCTCTGTCTTCCAGTCTTAATGCTAAGCTAAGCTAATTGCGTCCTGGCTGTAGATTCATACTTAACAGACAAACATGAGAGTGGTATCAATCTTGTCATCTCGCTCTCAGTAAGAAAGCGAATAATAAGCACATTTCCCAAAATATCAAACAGTTCCTTTATTAACCTGTCACTATGTTTAAATGCAGTCTTTCAAAGCAGGCCACATACAATATTTTGCAAATATTCAATAAAACTATTACAATGCAACAGTTCCACTATATCACACAAGTTTAAACAAACCTTTTTTTTTTTTCTAGGAAGGAGACCATTAACAGAAACTTGTGGCGCATGACTCTGGACCAGCGGCGGGCGTTTGGCTTGTGGTACAGCAAAGTTATGCCCCCTTCCAACATCACCAGAGGTCATCAGTCACTCATCAGGGACACTGGAAACCTGATCGCCTACCTGCCCTTCCACAACTTCCAACACCTCTCACCTGCTCAGGTAACAGCCCTCTGAGCTCTGACACCTGGCTGGGAAACCCAAGAAGCCAGGACTCTGTCAGTTCGATTAGCCCCAGGACACAACAGAGCTACTTGTCACATACCGGTCAAAAGAAAGCACAGACAGCCTCTTCTTTCTCTGTCAGCACCAACGTGTGTCATATGCTTGTAGCTAATGTTCAATAAGTAAAGATAGGAACACATGAATTAAGAATGACCTGAAGATAATGGGGTTACTGACCTTTCAGCGCCCAACCATGAATTCAAAGAAGGTTTTAAAGGAATAGTTTGACGTTTTGGGTAATATGCTTACTTGCTTTCTTACCTAACAAGAAGATTGATACCACTCTCATGTCTGTCTGGTAAATATGAAGATACAGCCAGCAGCCAGTTGGCATAGCGCAAACCCCCAGTTTTTACACTTTGGTTTTTAACAAGATATAATGTGTTGATTAGTGAGCTTTAGAGGTTCTCGTAAACAGGTTTTGGCTGTGGGGGGTAACTTCATATTTCACGTACAGACAAGAGAGTGGTATCCATTAAACTCTCAGCAAGAAAGTGAATAAGCATATTTCCCAAAATGTCTAACCATCCTTTAAAGATTTCATCTGTGCCTGGCTTACAGTAGAAAATGTAAAGTATTTCCCAACCTCGCAAGAGGGCGAACGAGCATATTTCTCAAAATGTAAAACTATGTCTTTGAATGAATTCATGATTCTGGAGGGTGTGAAGACAGCTGAATTATTTCTTCTGTCATACTTTGCGATCACTAGTGAACATCAGTGACCTTGTCGTTTCCATATTCAATTAATACAAACTTACAAGTTTTTAGTCAAGTATTCAAGTATTTCATGTCACATATTCAGACAGAAATTATGTCATTATGTTTATCCACAGCTGCTGGACGGGCTGGATGTGTTGCAGAGAAACACCCTCACTTCTCTAAAGCAGGAATTCGTTGCTCACAGCGTCATCGGCACTTACAGAAACCTGACAGCTCAGGATTTTACCAGGTTGGGAATGACTGCATGGAGGCACCTCCAACCTTTCTGTCATGTAAACTGTTTATTAGCTCAGTAGGTGTAACATTAGCTAAAACCTGTCGAAACACATTGATATATATTTTGATTGATTTTGATTGATTTTTCAGGTACATTTTGACCTCTGTTAGTATATGTAAAGTGAAAACTGTAGGTGTAAAGTAATACTTTGTCATATAAACAGATTGTTAATAATTAGATATCCTTCATTTGAATAAAGTGACACCTACTTTTAACCTTTTACCACCCACTGTCAGCCTGCTGGACAGTAGCACAATGTTTTCTCAATTTCAGGGACTGCTATTAAGTTAATATGAACATGTAATATACACTATATGTTTTGATAAACTAGACTCTTCACTTTCTGTCATTATGATGATTTTCAAAAATAACTGCAAACAACAACTTACACATACAGCTTAAAAATATGCTGTCACTTAGTAGTAGTGTTAAAGGATTTTAATAGTCACTAGCAGCATTAAAGCATTAAAATAACCTTATTTTTCAAAGGGTAAATGACCTTAAGGAATTAAGGTGGTCAATGATTTTGATTCAGTGACCAAATATTTGCAAAAAAGAAAAAACAAAGATGACTGTTTTGCACGACTTACAACGGCCTGTAATTGACAGAAATAACAGTCAGAAATAAAGTCTCATTTTTTTAAATTAAAACAAATAGATTTATTTAATCTAGAGCAGACCTAGAGACCCAGCAGACACATCTATTGAAAAGGTAAAGTGTTAGTATCTAAACTACTGTACTAGTAATACAGCTTTGTCTTTTGCTTTTGTGGACTTAACAATGAAATATCTTAAAAATATAAAGATATATTATGGTCATTTGTGCTATGGACAATATAATAATTGCATCTTAAGGCCATACCTCTACAGACTTGACCCTGAATTTAGTGATGTTTTTTTTTTACAAAATGTATATTTAGCTTTTTTGGAAGGAAACCTCTCATCTGTTTTTAAGTGTGTGTTGTTGAAACAGTGTTTGTAATTTTAGGCTGGGTAAAGTCTCATGCCTGGCAGACCCAGATGACCTCCTTGTGTACAAAGACACTGAGGTCTTCAGTGTCATCCGGGACATTGTTATGAACTGCACGCGTGATGGACTCACTCTGCCCAGCCATCTGGTAGGGACAGAAAAAGTTATTCTTTTTCACATGTGCTTTCATTTAACAATTGCATTTAAGGAGTATGTATAATACATATGCTTTCTCTGTGCTTGTTCTGAACCTTCTGTCCAGATCTCGAGTTTGTTACTGAACAGCACAGAATTAAAGGTCCCCTCCTCGCTCGGTTCTGATCGACTGGCAGAGCTCTCCCACCTCCTGCCCTCGCTGGGTGTGCCTTTCCTGCAGGGTCTCACACCGCCACAGCTGCTCGCTGTCCTCCCCGCCCTCGACTCTGTTTCATTCAGCCCTGCGCAGGTAGAGGAACATACTCAACCTGTAATGTACAGCACAGTCATCATCTATAACTCAGTTTCTTTTGACATTTAACATCCACCATTTATTTATTTATTTATTTATTTATTTATTACAAGTGAGCTGATTCTGTCGTGTAAAATAAATGTCAGGTGTCAGTGAGTGGGGGGTTCAGTCAGTCCCTTTCACTGCCCAAGCCCCTATTAGTTGTTCATGGTTGGGTTTCCTGGCAGCTGGTGGGGCTTATAGGCCTGATCAACAGCTGACAAGCAGTCGATCTTCAGCACACTGACCCCCAAGCTGAGATGTCTCATGAGGCAAAGACCTGGGCTTTACTTCACCCTCACCTATCATCTGAACTGGAGCCTTTTACTTTTACCTCAGCCTCACAGCTGTTGTCTCGCTTTTATATGACACAAGCAGTCTTGAGAGGATTAACCTCTTCAGACCTACAGATAAGTACGGCAGGTCCGTCATGACAAAAATGTTGGTTGGTCAAGCGTTCTTTAAGCCCAGAACTTTATTTTATATTATAGAAAATGGTGAAATAATGGTGAGGACAGCATCTTGGATTTGAATATTTCACCCAGTGTAAACGTGATACAGAGCTGGGAGCAAATAGATACAGAACATATGACATACCACTCAATTACCAGTTAAAATGACCACTTGAAAGGTGATTTTATTAATTTGCTGTCATTCTGTATGTGTTTCAGGCTTCCATAATTGTAGACAAGATGTCTTCAAGTAACACAGTGAGTTATTTTGTAAGCGCATCACAATGTGAGTTTAGTATACAGTTGCTCTCTTAGTTTTGCGCCCTGACCCTCACGCCTGCCTTCCCTCTGCCCAGCTGACTGCTCAAGGCCAGTTGCAGCAGCTCGGCTCCCTCGTCGTGGGAATGAAGACGGAGACCTTGTTGACCTTCACCTCTGACAGGCTGCTGTCGTCCCTGCCCGCCATGGCCCAACACACACCAGGCCTCAGCCCGCCACAAGCCAACGCTGTCTCCACCAAACTATGGGTACGACACACACACACACACCCACTAACAGCGGGGAGACACATTCATATTGACTTGAAGAATCTCAGTTTTCAAGTTTTATCAATCTATGGTGTATTCAGTTTGGCTTTGATGGAGTCAAAGAGGACAATGAAAGAAAAATGGAATTGAGATTGAAAAGATGTAATAATATCATCTGTAGAGGACGGCTGCAACACTCTTCCTAGTGTTATCTTCTATCTTTTCTGATCAGGGCTTCCCAGAGGTGGTCAGTTGGTTGGATGATGTGGAGCCTTTGCTCTATTGCACGCCCCTGCTCAGTGTCCTGCCCAGGATTCGTCTGCTTGTAAACAACATCACCACTGCGTCCACAAAACCCTGGAACACGCAGCAGGTATCATCCAGCCCGTCTTACATCATAGATTCAAACTTTGCTGCTCAGTACCTCTTAAAAAATGTGAGAGTGAAAATTACAAATATACAAATATACAGATTAACAGAGACAAATGAAATCTATACAAATGTTTAACCCCGTGGCAGAATAGGCTATAGAGTCTTTAGTCAGTTCACAAAGCATCTAACCCCGAGCCTGTGACTTTTACTTTGTGTTATGATCTCTTTGTACTTCCTCTGATTAAATATGCTTCCTCTGTTTGTCATGAGAAGGTTTGTATGATGGTATCTTATTAGCTGCTAAATTATTGAGTGGAGAAGCAAAAGCAAAGACGTCATCATCGCTGACACTGTGAATGGACTTATACGAACGACAAGAAAAAAAACTCTCTTCATATCAGATTGCCCTTTTCTCTAACCATGGAAACTGTGAAAGAAAGCAGCCCAGGACAACCATTACATAACACAACATTTTTTCCTCCCCAGGCTAAAGCAATTTTCAAAAAGGTGCTTGATACTAAACCAAACCTGGTCAACCTAGATTTCCTGTAAGTACAATTCATTTCTGTGATAAATGTGTAAACACTGTATGTTTCTCTGTGCTCATTCTTTGTCTGAATCCAAAATGAATGAATACTTTTGGTAGCAGATGTTCTAATTTGCTCTTTGTAACTGTGTTGGTTCTTTGTAGCAGTATGTTGCAGCTTTACTGTATATGTAACAGCTACGTGCATCTATTGACACTCACCTCTTTATCTAATCAGGAGTCTGGGAACTGTGGGTCAGGGTGTGAGCTGCAAGGTCTTACAGGAACGTTTGCGGGCTGACTCCTCACCTTCTTCAGTGAAGGGAATCCTGGCCTTCCTCAGGCAGCAGCCTGGCCCTCTTCACACCTCACTGGTAAACTTACCTGTTTGATTGATGCCATCTTACTGTCTATATGCATGTGATATACCTATATCTATATATATGTGTCCTTTGTCATGTGTCTTTGTTTTTCTGGGCAGAAAAAGTGTGTGATCGAGGAGCTGTATCAGTTTGAGTTCTTCTCTGAGCTGCTTAAAGATCTTGGAGCCGAGATTGCCCTGTCCATGCCGTAAGTCAGAAGTTGACATTAATCACTCCACATCACTACATCACTACATGTACTTTCTTGCCAAGAAGGATATAGGAAACCCCTGTGCACTTATCATGTCTATTGAAAAAGGACAGTACAGAAATAGTTGAACTGGACATTGATTTAATCAGTCCTTTAGCCAAGTTTAAGAGTGGACCACAACTTGACCAAACATGTTTATAAGAGGTTTTAACAGCAGTATATGAATAGTCATTTAAAGCTTTGTTGACTATATAATGAAGGATATTCTTTATCATTTCGTTCCTGTGTTTTTGTGTGGTTACTTGCAGGGTGAGCACCATTAAGAAGTTTCCCACAGATATGATGGACGCTCTAAGGAAGATGATTATTCGGGACCATCGTCACTTTCTGCTGCTGTCTAGAACAAAACAGGAGCTGCTGGTGGACAAAATGGTGCAGAGGATGGTCAGTAGAGCTACACTGTGTTGCCATACGGATCCCCTTTATTTCAAAAAGTTAAAAGGCGAAGAAACAAGATGAAAATGGAGAGATTTTGAGCTTGAAAACAGTTGTTTGTTGTTTCTCATATGTGCTGTGTGATCAAAGATGTTTTGCGGACTCTCTCTCTGCAGGGCATGTACACAGGGGTGTTCACTGAGGAAGAGTTTCGTTCCCTGGGCATCATGGCGCCGTTTGTGGTGGATGAGGTTTTCATTCAGCTGGAACGCAGCTTCTTCATTGACAATCTGGATTTCCTCCGGGGCCTCTGCTACAGCAGCAGCAAGATGGACATAGTGGCTCGTATCCTGCAAGAACCCGCAGCCTTCGGGTAACGTTATTTATTTAACGTTATTATGAAGGTTTTAACTGTTGGGGGCAAGAAAATCTGTTTTTTAAATGCTTTATCCTTGGCATGTGTCTGATTAATAAAAAGAAAGCCATAAACATTCAATTATATAAATCAAACAAGAAAATTCAAATTAAATAGATAAATAAATAAAAAAATAGTAAACACATATAATAAAAATAATAATATGAAATAAATAAAAATTGGTCTTCAATTTAAATGAAACGGTTATTACAGTCAGGCTCTATGAATTCGTATAATTTGACACATCTCAGCAAAGTGGACGTTTTTTTTGTGTGAATTTGGCTTTATCTATATGAAATTTTGCTATTATGAGAATTTATGAGATTATCAACAAATTTTCCAGTTTCTCTTGTGAGAAAATCCAACCAAGCAAACTTAAGAAATCAGCCTCGTAATGATGTATAATTAGTTTCCAGTTTAAGTAGGGTATAAGTTTACAGTTAAGGGGGAAAACATAAATATTATCAAACTTATATAGTAGAGGTTTCATATGGTAAATGGACTGTACTTATATAGTGCCTTTCTAGTCTTCCGACCACTCAAGGCGCTTTACACTACATGCGCCTTTCACCCCATCCACACACACAATCATACACTGATGGGGGAGGCTGCCATGCAAGGTGCCAACCACCTCATCAGGTGGTAATCTAATCTTATTCACTCACATACACACGCCGATGGCACAGCCTTTGGGAACAATTTGGGGTTCAGTAGCTTGCCCAAGGCCACTTCGACATGCGGACTGGAGGAGCGAACTGCCGACCTTCGGTTAGTGGATGACCCGCTCTGCCTTCTGAGCCACAGCCGCCCCCCATATGACAAATACTCTTTGCATACCAGCTATTCACACAGCAGGAAACTGTGGAAAGATGACTAAGTGTTCTTATGTTTCCTCACAGCCCGGTCAAAAACTGGAACCAGACAACACTCAGTCAGGTGGACCGGTTTCTCTTCTTCCTGCCTGAAAACAAACTGCAGGAGATTTCCCTGGTGAGTTTACTGCTGTGTTTTTATTTATTTGGTGTTGTATTGCTCCTGAGATGGCACAGTTTGCTCCTCAGATTGAGGAAAATCTAAAACCCGTTCCAGTAACAGATTCATTCGATGTCCAGAAATCCCCAGTGAGGCGTTGGGATTGTTACTTGATCCCATGGCAGGTTAGGCCAACAAAGGCTGTAAATAAATCCCTCAGGTGTCACATCTCCAGTAGGTGTCAGATCAGGTGGTGAAGTTCCTGTTTTCCTGTAAACCATCAGTGTGCATTCGTGTCTTTACATGTGCATAATGTGTGTTTGTGTTCCCTCAGGCGTTGATGACGGTGGGCCGTATAGAAAAGCTGTTCCTGAGCCAGCGTCAGTGGGAACGTGGGGATGTGGGGATCCACTGTTCAGACAACAACGAGCAGAGGAGATTTTTTGAAAAGCAGCAGTTTGTTCTTCAGTTTTTCCTAGGCTTCCTCAAAATAAATCCTGTGTCACGTGAGCATCACTTTGGTTCTTAAAATCTCTGAAATATCCCTAATGATACTCTGTAAAGGAATAGTTCGACATTTGGAGAAATACACGTATACACTGTCTTGCCGAAAGTTCGATGAGTAGATCAATATCACTCTCACATCCTTCCTCACATAAGCCAGCAGCTGGTTAGCTTAGCTTAGCACAGAGACTGGAAACAGGGAAGCAGCTAGCCTGGCTCTCCCCAAAAGGTAACAAAATCCACCTAAAAGCACCTATAAAGATCACTAGTTAACACGTTTGAACTTGTTTGTTTAATCTGTACAAAACCAAACTATTTCTTGGTCAGGCACAGTCTCGTCGTCAATGTGATGTTGCCAGGCAACCAGTGGATGCTCCATGTCCAATGTCAAACCATTCCTTTAATGTTCGGCAATCTTGTCAAAATTATTGTTTGTACATGAAATGAACACAAAAAGTAAATCAAAAATATTTCTTACTTATAATAGAAGTTGTTGATGTTATATGCTTTAGATATAGTCATATGCTGCATGTTAACAGCGTGTCCTGATCAGATATTTGTGTCCTTTGCCAGCGACTCCGATGGTTCCTACTTGTGAGATTCTGCATACAACAGCTCCGTCTGCCTGGACCTCCAACAGCCTGACAAGCATGTCTTCATCGGCCTTCTCCAACTGTCTGGAGCTGATGGGTCAGGACCCATTCCTCGCATCCTACCAACGCAGCCAGGTGCTCAAGAAAGTCAAAGAGGTGAGATACATTTGTAGTCTACTTCAGTCCATTTAACAACCTCTGAGACGTGTTTAATTCAAGGCTGTACAGGGTAGTTTCCCCTCCCCAGTCCAGGTCTTAATACTGTGTGTCTGCTCCGTCTTTACTGGGTCCCTCTGCATGTATGAAGATATACGGCCCCGTCTCGTCCTTCTCCCAGTCTGTGATCACTCAGCTGGGTGGAATAGCAATAGAGCTGTCGCTAGAGGAGCTGAGCAGCCTCCGACTGACTGAGCGAAGGAGCGTCGCTGCTTTGGGTGCTGTCAGCGCCTGGAGCAACAGACAGGTAACATATAACAAAGATTTACTATATTGCCCACATCAACTACTGTACATATTTGGTCAAAATGGACTTATAATATATGCTTATTTCACCATATGAAAAAAATACAATGCTCTGAAAATGACCACCGAGAATATTTGATGCTGACTAACAGGCAGACTGTTTTCTAGTAGTCAGACTGTGTAGCTGAACATCTCTGACGCAGGTGTTTGTTTGTTGTTCTAAATGAATGAACTCTTATAGCTGCTTAGTGAGAATCACACAAATGTAATTTCCAACCTGTTTGATATAAACAGAAATCAGTCATATAAATAGATGAACAGCACTTGATACTTTTAATTTGATTAAATATCGCAGCTTTTTTTCCCCCCTGGAAATTGTTTTTATTCCTGGTTTTACCATGTAAAACACTTTGTAACTTTGTTTTGAAAAGTGCCATATAAATAAAGTTTATTATTATTATTATTATTATTATTATTATTATTATTATTATTATTATTTGGCAAGTGGCCGGATGACAGGGAGTCAAAGAACGTCTCGGTGCAAAGGAGAGGGTATTTTGTCCATCCTGTTTGGACTAATGAGAGTAGACTAAATATTAGAAACACCTCTAAGTGTGACCCAATACAACAGCACAACAAACTAGAGATATCCAACTTACCATAAAGTTGAATCAACTCTTCACTAAACAATATAAGCTTCATGAAAGTGGGATTTTTTGCAGGGCTGTTGTATTAGACTGCATTGGTTTTAGCAAGGTGTTCCTAATAAATTGAATGTATGGTCAAAACGCCCATCTGGATCATAACTCTTGTTTTCATCCCAGCTGGCTGCACTATTTACCACCGTGTTAAACTCAACCAAGCAGAGTCCGAGCCAGCTCGACTCCAGCATGCTGGTGGCCATGGGACACATTGTGTGCGGAGCTAAAACCACAGAGATGAATTTTTTCAATGCCGTAGAGTTCAGGTGAGCGAATAAAAACACTTTTTAATGCCTTTTTTTTTGAGCCCTGATGTTTGACGCTTGAATCACTCTGCTGCTGATATTCAGTCCTGGTAACTTCCCCTCCCTCCTTCACTTCCTGTGCTGTGTCTCTCCCTGGTGGCTGCAGCAAGGCGGTGCTCTGGCTGGGTCAGCTGAGGCTGTCCTGCTCAGAGGAACAGCTACTGGCTCTTGTCGGGCTGCTGACCCACAGCCTTGCTTTTGGACCCATAAGTTCATGGGAGACTGATGTCTTCATTGAGATCGGAGTTCTGGCAGGTAATGTGCATTCACTGTCTTCACTGTATGGCTTATAATATTTTCACGCCTATATTTACTAATACTATGAAAATGTTATTTTCATTCTGTGGCTAACAGCACTGTACACAGCTGTATTGACTTACATGGTACTACAAAAATGTTCTCAATAGTTGTACATCTGGCTTAATATCGGTCTGTCTGTGTTGCTCAGTCAAACGCTTACGGGTGCTCACAACCTTAAATTAAAGCCATCTTGTTTTTATTGTTTGTTTTCTTGACATCTTCTTAACATTTTCTGTCACTCTCTTATTGCTGGAACCCAGTATTTTTTTGCTACTGCACTCTCTTTGAAACATTTTGCACTTTTTACAGCTGGTCTCCCAGACATGGCTATGTCAGCTTTGGTGAAAGAGCAAATCGAAGGAATCACACCTGTGGCTATCACAATGATACCACCTGATAAGTTTGCTGTAAGTCGACATTCAATTAAAACCACGAGAGAATTTTCATTTCACATTTTCATAGGATTTGGATTTATGAAATTCTTTCTCAGGAGTTCAAAATATCCCGATCTGTGCTCATATTGGTGCATTCATCTTGACAACTCTGCCCATCTCTTCCTGTATATTCCTGTTTGTTTTGTCACTTCCTGAAGGTGGTGTTTCACCAGAGACAGATCAGCATGTTCTCCTATGAGCAGGCTGCAGCAGTAACTGAGGAGCAGCTCTCTGCTCTGTCAGATGTTCAGAGGACAGCTCTGGCGATGGTGCTCACACCCTGGGAGGACAGGCCTGTAGACTTCAGAGGTGAACTGCTGAAATCTTTTAAACTCTTGTTGTCCACTAATATTTGTAATCAGAATCCTACTTATTTTGTCTTCATAAAATTCACTTTATCTGGTGAAGATGAAGAAACTTCTCTCAAAGCTCTAAACAAAGTTGTGTCCCAATTCCACACTAATACTATACACTACAATATGTTATATACTGATATTCATAATATCGTGTCTTTGAAGATAGTATACAAGAAATAGAGTACCCGATGTTTGCACTATTGCCAAAGTAAACTTTACAAAGAGAATGTGCAAAATGTTGTCCCAAAGATGTAATACCTTATTTTTTTTTTGTTTTCTTGTCTGAGATCATCCTGGAGCTGTCTCACCATCATCTGCAATTTGTTTTAATTTTTTCCAGCTGTAAGTAGCTCCTCTATGTCCTTTGTGCATCAGCAACACACTCAAAAATCAGGCTAATTTAGAATGCATAAATGACATCTTTGAGTGTACTTAAATCCCGTGTGTAGAACTTTAATACAAGTGTTTGCTTGTAGAAAAGTGAGACTACCCTGGTGAAAATTAGAGAAGTCTTTATGTTGATTTCCGCATTTTATTGTAAGGGGATTTCATGTTTATTTTTTAAGTGTGAATCCATTTTATACACAAAACCTGGTTAGAGTAGTATGTAGTGTGGAATTGGGACACATTATGGGACACAATTGTGGCATTTAAATGTGCTGTAATGATCTCACAACTACATATATCCGTTCGATAGACTAAATTTGTGGAATCATTGAATTTGCAAGAGCTTTATTTTACAGCAATCTTTGAATACCTACCTTGAGATTGATTGTGAACTTATTATATATAATAAGAAACATAAGCAGGTTCACTTGAGATGAGTATTCTATTTATTGCGTTATTCCATAGTCACAACAGCTCTGAAACACAAATGTACCACTAATACTGGAATATCACCACTGAGCAACTCCAGAAAGTGTAATGAAATACTCTGAAATTTATTTTACCATGTTTTGTGTTGTGCTGTACAAAGACTGATAACCCACAGGGATCGTATTTTGCATGGCTCTACATTTGTTTAGCTTTCACTGTGTTCCTGTAGGGAAGTCACTGGGACTGGCACTGAGCCACAGTCCTCTGTGTCTCATACTGGGAGTGCTGATGCTGCTGATCGTCCTGCCCTGCCCTGACCTGATCTGCCCTGGCACATGACCCCACTCACCCCTGCTGGATCAGTAGACACCGTCCTCACCCACATAACCAAGATGATCTCGTTTATCTGTGCAATACCATACCTCTTTGAAATAAGCAGCACTTCAGGATTTCTATATATTGTATTTAATGATTGTAATTTATTTTGTGCAACTATCACTTTGACATATCGACATTCAACACTGAAGGAAACAAATTAATAGTTTAATTAAAAACCCCCAAAACATTTCAACAGTATAAACAGTACATCCACCAAGTCTAACCAACACCTCCAGAATTACAGTTTTACTCATTTATTTGTTCATTTATTTTTTGATAAACCTGTATGAACCCCTAGTGTCCTGATGTATCCTCTCTCAGGGATGTGACGCCATACCCAGAAAAGCAACCCAAACACTTAAAAGATTTAAATATATACAGTTATTGTGAGCAAATCAAAGTTGTGTTGCAAATCTACAAAGTTATTTATTTTTGTGAAATGATATAATATTTTTGTCAGAGTAAGAGCTGTAATGTGTGTATATATATATATACACACACCCATATATGATGCTCAGTAACAGTTGAGTGTCGGTCAACTTTAATCTATTTTTGCTGTGAGTTTTGTATTGTTGTGCACACTCTCTGGTGTGATAAATATAGTCCTAAACTATTAAACTGAACCAATCTGCCTCTGATTGACTGTTTATTTTTTAATTAAGCAGTGGAATTGTTCAAAATTGTCATACAGTGATATACAGCTCCCAGCAAGAAAATAAATATATAGTGGACTACTATAGTTATAGTTATATACACTTATATTTATTTGTTAATAAATAAACTTGTAAGTCTACATTATGAAATAGTAAGTCAAATATTACAATTATGGACATTGTATCAACATGAGGAGTCAACATTATGAGATAGAAACTCAAGGCTTTGACTTTTTAGGTAAGAATTATGATTAGAAGACTTCCTCATAATTTTGATTTACTATCTAATAATTTTGACTTAAATCTCAAAATGTTAACTCAGAATTTTAAAATAAGTAAGTACATTTACTCATTTAATGTACTTTAGTAAAAATTTGAGGTACTACTGACAACTCTACTGACAGCTCTGGGCAATTGTGACGGCATTTCTAACTATTCTCAGAATTTTTACAAACCAAACAATCAATCGATTAATTAATCCATAGTGAAAATAATCATTAGGGTCAGATCCTTAACCAACTGCAACAGTAAAATCCTGCTTTTACATGAATGCATGAGAAACAATAATCAAATGATATAATATATAATAGTATAACAGTCACAGGGGACATTTTTCTGTATTGACTACTTTTACTTTTAATACTTTAAGTTTATTTTCCTGATCATACTTACATACTTGAGTAACATCTTCAATGCAGGACTTTTACTTGTAAAGGAGTATTTTCTCAGTGTGGTGTTAGTACTTGTACTCAGTGGTGGAAGAAGTATTCAGCTCTTTTACTTAAATATAAGTAGAAATACCATCATCTAAAAATACTCATTACAAGCAAAAGTCCTGACTTCAAAATGTTACCTAAGTAAAAGTACAGAAGTATTATCAGCAAAATGTACTTAAAGTATCTAAAGTAAAAGTACTCATTCTGTAGAAAGGCTCCTTTCAAAGTGTTATGTTATTATAGAATATTATGTTATTCTGTTTTTATCACTAATAAATACATGTAGGCGTATTTAATGTTGTAGTTCGTCAATATGGAGCCAACTTTAGATACTTTGTGTACTACTAGGTAGATATACTGCATCAAATCATGTGTTTTTTATGTAAAAACTGCAAGTGTCAAGTAAATGTAGTGTATAAAGTATAAAGTACAATATTTCCCTCTGAGATGTAGTAGAAGTATAAAGTAGCATAAAATGGAAATACTCAAGTAAAGTACAAGTACCTCATAACTGTACTTGAGTAAATGTATTTAGTTAGCAAGTAAAGGATACTTCCTCCATCACTGATATATAGTTGTGTAAACGAGTTTGCTACTGAATGGGCTGCTACAAACTCTGTCCTTTGGCTGTTCACATTACCCAACCCTCGCCATATCATCCTCCATATGTCTACTATTTAATTAATTAAAAATACCCGTGTTGCCACATCAGTGTCATGTTTCCTGAAGTAGTCCAGGGAAGTCATGACATTAGATAAGCCCACGGAGTGACGTCCAGAAGGTGGGAGCTGTTTCTGAACGTGGCCAACGGGCTGCAGCACCGACTCCAGCCTGTCAAACACAACCAACACAGCCAAGATGGCGGACTGGGGTGAGAAACTAAGTTGGGAAAGGATAGCTTATCTGTACATCATCTGCTTCCCACTGTGTTAGATTTTTTTACGAGCCAAACACTCCGTTATTGTCAAACTCAGTCGTTAGATGTGGATTGGCCTAACAAATCTCATGTTGTCGTTTTTACAGACGCTGACAACTTCGAGCCGGAGGAGCCGATTAAAAAGGCGGCAGCAGCAGCAGCAGCAGCGATGGACAAATGGGAAGGCGAGGACGAAGATGAAGAGGTTAAGGTAAATCAACACGACAGTTCAGTATGAGCTGCGGATTTAAGTCAGCCATCGTGTGACAGGTCAACGTTAAACGAGCGGTTAGCTGGTCCGGTTAGAGTCAAGCTAACGTCGGGTTGAAGCGCTGTCGCCCCCGCTGTGATACCATGCTTCAACGCGGCTTCTGGCTGCCTGTCAATCCCCCGAGCCTGTGTTAGCTTCATGCTAGCTGACGGCTAACTCATGTGGCAGCCTGTAGTAACTCCAATTTAGCTAAGCTAGGCTACTACTCGGTTTCCAACTGTCGTAACGTACCGTTACTTCAGTGAATATCATCGTGCCAGTTAACGGTTGTGGATTAAACTTGATTTCTGGACGCTAATGTTGTTTGTTTGTATTCGGAAGCTCACAATTAGCGATTTAATTTTTGGATAGCCGGGCTAAATTTGGATAACGTAGCTTGAAGCTAACCTCTTACCGGGCCACTTAGCTAAGCTAGCTAGCAAACTCGCTAGTTCCCATACCAGCTTGCGTCTGAAAATGAGCTTTAATGTTGGGTAACGTCGACGATAGCGTCGTTAACTTAAGTAGTTTGGAGTACTTGGCTAATGTGCGGTTAATGCAGACGGTTATGCCACCGTTGCCCAAAGTTGGTTGCGTTAAATGATTATAGGAGATTAGCTTTGTGTCCTGTCCTGAATTGCCTCAGCTTGGGTTAACATGAGGCGGCGTTAGCTTGCTAACCAACTTTAGCCACAATCAGATGAAATCATCATCTGGATTGATGACTCAACTCAGCCAAGAACTAGGCCCAGAACTTTCCGACTTTACAACAGGCGTGCTGTAGGAAGCTGGAGCTCCGTTGATACTGCTACACAGGTGGTTATTGCCTGAATGTCGACATGGTTGCTGTCCAGAAACCTCAGATAATTGACTCAGGGAAAGTGCTGGTAGAGGCCTCTTCAATTGTTCGGTTTTCTGTCACATATGGTGCCCAAACTAAAGAAACTGATGATTTCATGTCCTCCATAGTACAAACTGTAGTCTCATTCAGAAAGCAGGATAAAATGTTTCAGATGAACCAGACACCATCACAATGAATTACTGTCCAAATTAGAATAAAATTGTAAACCCAAGCAGATTGTATTGAGTTATTGATGTATTTACAGTATGCTCAGATACACCAGCCTGCTTGTTGAAGCTCAATGTGTAATGTGTGTGTATCTCTGTGTAAAGTTGAGTTAGTTCTTCCATTTACAGTTTGTGAAGTATTTCATTTTGCAGATAAGACTGAGGGGAAGGCCTGTAGGTATTGAATGAAAGTAAAGGATAGTTTTAAATGATTAACAATGATTATGTGGATATTTTTGGAGTACAGTACACCGCAGACTAACCTACTTGGCAGACCTTGAATTGCATGTTTGAACTTGGCTTTTGGATCAGTCCCCAGAACTAGCAGTGCTTTCTCAAGACAGTGTCAAGTATGGCTGGTACAGTTGAAATCATTATCTCAATATTATCTTTGGTATTTTCCAATAACAATATATATCACAATACAGAACATGTACATAAAATCACACATAAAATAATCAAACTGATGCTCTGAGCAACGAACCATGTTCCCCTGGTAAGCATTATAAGAGACCAAATTCTTTAAATGTTTCAAACAAAAACTTAAATGGCTAAGTTTGTTAGTTTTTAATTACAGCTTCCTCATATCTATTGATTTGACAGCAAGAACTTGAAGAACAATAAAATCTTCTCATTACAATCTAATTTCACTGAAATTTGATAAATGAGGATATTGAATTATCGCCCATCCCTAGTATCAGGATTTTATTGGTCTGGATTGACTTGGACCCACCCAGCATTGCTTTTGTTTTTTACTTTTGTTAACTAGGGCCTTATGTACTGTAGCTGTTGTATAGTTGCATTGAGTTAGGCTGTACCCCTCTGAAAGCCTCATAATTCAAATCAGGACAATAATTGAAGTGCTGGAATTATTAGGACCGTGTGTGTTTTTGTTGGTGGAGATGTCTGTGTTTGTAAATTTAGGTGTATGTAGCCTGCATAATAAAATGGCAACCATCCCACCTTTTCTGTTCACAGGACAACTGGGATGATGAGGATGAAGATGAGGAGAAAAAAGCAGAGATGACAAAAACAGGTAATTAATTGCCGTCTGTTTCACAAGAACATAATACACTGTATTGTATGTTAATCAGTGGCTGAGTTGACTGCTTTTTCTGCAAATTCGTGTTTTTTTTTTGTTTTTTTTTATCATTCCATTATTTAAATTTTCAGAGACAAAGGTTTCTGAAAAGAAGAAGTTGAGTGAGAAGATCAAAGAGAAAGAAAACCGGCTAAAGAAAAAACAGCAGGAGCTGAGGGAGAGAGAGTTGCAGGCAAATGTGAGTTGTTGTTGTTGTTTTTTTTTTCTTATGAGTTTAACAGTTTTCTATATAATACACAAAGCTGTTGTCCTCTCTGTTATCTCTAACAATGTTTTAATTTTGACTTTTATTACAGCAAGCAGAGCTGACCCCTGAAGAACAGCTCGCAGAGAAGTTAAGGGTGAAGAAATTACAGGAAGATGCAGACTTGGAGCTAGCAATAGATGCTTTTGGTAAGTCAGGATCAAATTTCAGATAAAATCAAATGTGGAAATTCTTCATGTTCCTTTTTTTTTTTTTTTTTT
>NTHP01000029.1:1565368-1579907 GCA_003416845.1 Oplegnathus fasciatus
TTTTTTTACAGCAGAAATCTAGTAGTTTTCCACAATATACACTACTTCTGTTTTTGTATAAATGAAACTGTACAACTACTGCATGCAATTTATATTCATATTTAATGTTTAATTTGTACTTGGATTGTTAAAGTATTTGCTTAATTGCTCCCTTGGTTTCACTTTTCACAGACACCCTGTTGTTCATACTGTAAATGCAACTTACGGCAAATCATGATTAATATAACTTTTAATTTGCTCATATGCTTGTGGTTAGCTGGGTCATGTATGTGGACTCGGGTTGTGTGTTCAGGGCCTTCAGAAAACCTCCAAAGAATAATATGCTACTGTGAGACATTACAGGCTGTTTGTTTTTACTAACAAAATCCTCTTTGTAACCAGATTGGCTTAACATATAAGCATTTCTGAACTCCCACCACTATTTTCTGAGCCTGTCCCTGGTATGTGTGGTTTCAAGACTAGGAACTAAAAGCAGAAACAGCATTGTGTATCATTCAAGTAGACTGTGTCGAATCACCTTTAAACATGCTTGAACAAAGCAATGATTTGAAAATTAATTTTGTGTTTCTGATGTGTATTGAGCATCCTAGAATCACGAAACACAGATAAAAATGTATTTTCATCTGTAAATTATATATGTTTTTTAAAATCACTGTATACTTTGAGAAGAGACCTGGAGATGTTCAGTTTTGCCACAATTTGGTGCTTTTTGAGAAATTATAAATGCCATCTGGCATTCTTCTTCAGAATATATTGTTGTTAAACAACAACTTGGACATTTCTTTTTACTGCTGTCATCTCAGTGCCCTCATAATTCAGCCCAGCTTTACACCCTTGAGCTTTATCGTTGGTATAAACATTTGCAACACACTGGAGATCCAAAATAAAAGTAGGACTTTGCATCTCTGACTCCATATATCCTTAGAAGAGACATTAAATTGCCTTTTTTAAATATCTTTTTCAGGTGTCAGCAGCACTTCAAACAGTGTCACTGGGATTGACGCCATGTGTCCATCTTCCAAAGAAGACTTCACAGAGTTTGAAAAATTGCTGAAAGAAAAGATTTCCCAGTTTGAAAAATCTGTGCATTATTCCAGTTTCTTGGATTCATTGTTTCGGGAACTCTGTATTTCATGTAAGTCCAGCATCTTTTACAGTAATTTATCTGAACAATATTGATTATTTCACTTATTCACTATATGAGTACCTTAAATTTTAATTGACCAATAACTATTTTTTTGTCTCTCTCTTACAGTGGAAGTAGATGACTTGAAGAAAGTCAGTAATTCCCTGTCAGTCCTACTTAGTGAAAAACAGAAACAAGAAAAAGTGAGTGACTGCGTGTGTATTTTGTCACAGATAAATTCTGATCTGTAGTTTCTATTCAGAAGGGGGTGCTGTTCACCCAGTCACCCAGTGTGTACTCATAGTAATCAACTGCGGTATGTTCAGTCTGTAGTTTGTTCTTAAACATTCATGTGGTTTCTAAACTGAATCTAAATCAACATTTGTTGATTCAAGTGTAATATAGAAAATGCCAGTTTATTGGCTGAATAAACTATTAATCAGTTTGTTGCAGTTAAACCAGGGAATTCTCAGATCAAATTAGACAGCTGTTTTGCTGTAAATGTGTAGTTATGTATAATGTACATCCTTGGCTCATTTGTCTTTACAGCAAAACAAAGGAAAGAAGAAGAAGAAAGGTGTCGTACCTGGAGGCGGTTTGAAAGCACAGATGAGAGATGACCTTGACTATGCAGAGTTTGATGGTGGCTACGCCCAAGACTATGAGGACTTCATGTGACACTTGCTCCATCGCCACTGCCCTTTACCCCTCTCAACCCTCAGAAATGCAGCTGTACCTTCTCATGCTGTCCAGTGCCATCCTGGAAAATCTGAACTATGTGTTGCCCCCTTCATTTTGCTTCAGTGACCAGAGGGACTATACCAGGGAGCATCCAGTTTCACCAACTCTTTATGTTCATACATATGGAATTGCCTTTTCTCTGTCTCATTCAGCCTCGACTCACACACACACACAATGGAGAATACATTGTAACCGCTGTTGTCTGAGTTTTGCGGGGCTCATTTTTTATTAAATGTTGCTCCTGTCAAAATGGCAGATACAGTATTGCAGTTATAAGTGTAGTGACATAGAAACACCAGGTTCTATGCAAATTCTTTAACCAGAATGTCATGTATATATTATAGGTCTCACTTACCTGTGGATGGTTCTCTTACAGGAAAGTATATAGTATCTATAACTTTGGTTGCCAAATTCAGAACAATTATTCAGTACATTATTCATCTTTATCTCTTAAAAGGTTGCATTGTGGGTGATTTGAGACTGACGCAACATGTAAGTAGTAGTTATAATTTTACAGAGAGCACATGACATTCACTGTAAGGTAAAAGGGATAGATAAGTATAATAAATGTGACTTTAAAACCTCACAGCCATTCTCTTGATACATTTCTGGAATATCCTTGAAAATATGGAGCAAAGAGTGCTTATAGGTATTTTTTGTGCATGACAAAAATGTAATTTACTAATTTGATTTCTACTAATGCAGAAAAAGTATGGATCAGGCAAGTGGATTAACCTGCTACGACTGGTCTCCTAATCATTGCTTCTGCAGGCTTGTATCAAGTGTGATGAGGAGCGGGGGCTTATGGGCTTCACCCCACCATGTCTTCATATGGGCTACAGTTAGTTGAAAGGGGCGTATTTCTCCTTTTCTTTTCTAGCAATTGACCAGTTTCAATGTTACATGGACAATTCGATACATACAATATGGAAGATACAGCATCTGCAGTGTTTTATAAGCATCTAATTTAATAAACCACTGGTCAAAAGTACAAGTTGTGTCTTGTTCTTGTTTACAACATCAATGGAAGAAACTTTAATGTAATAACACAGCACCCAACTCACTGATTACTGATTTTTAAGGCATGTGTAATAAATACTCTATTTACAGTTTCAAGTAAATATTTACCACAGTACAGTTGAAAATGTGAAGACAGAAAACTGCAACAATTCCTTGGGAAGAAGCTGCAGGAAATAGACCTAATTTTGTTTAGTTACATATTCAGTTAATTTGAAAAAAAGTCAATATAAAAATGTTTGTATCAAAACAGGTTAACGCTATCCACTCCCCATTGCAGGTGCTGACTTGGTCTACATGTAGATTCTTGACCTTCAGTGTTGTCGTTTAGCTTCTGGCGTCTGTGCGTCTTCCTGTAGGATTTCTGGTGCTACGTCTACGACTGCTGCGGAGTGCATTGGCCCTCTGCCGGCGTCGGTTCTGTCTGCCTTCTCCTCTCACCACACTTGTTACTATCTGACCTTGAGGACTCTGCAGGGCCTGGAAGGTACTCTGACGTGTCGCCTCACGATCTCCACAGGTGAACGTCAGTGCTACGCCCTCGTTGCTCTTCATGACGCGAGATGTACCATCAGAAGTGCCATCAAAGCAGCGTCCAAGTGCAATCTCTTTGGCGGTGCGGGGATCCTGGTCTGTCACCGTATATATCCCGTAGTTGTGGCCCAGAGGGTCAAGAGGTGCTAGCATGGTGAACTCATTGGTGTCATTGTTGACGGCTAGGGGCAGGTGGTTGACCAGATACTCCTGAAGCATTGTGTTAACATGATCTCTCTTACAGCTTCCTTGTGGAATCACCTTCACCAGGGTACGATCTACACGTTCCTGATCATACAGCATCCCACTGCACTTGAACTCCAGGCACACAGCTGAAACCGTTGCCTGGTCCATGTCACGGATGCTGCGAGTGTCTCGGAGGCCATATAGCTGGCCTACCGTCTTCGGGTGGGTGCCACCCATGTTGCGGGACCGCACGTTGATCTCATGTGGGCTGTTGATTTTGACTTTAATGTAGCAGGCCCGATATTCCATGGGCTTGGGCCACCAGCTCAGGTAGTCCTCTGTCCAGCTCATTGGGTCATCTTCATTGAATGGCACAGTGTTGTAATCGTAGCGGTCTCCTTCTACTCTTGAGAAGCGGAAGTGTGCTGCACTGAATGGGGCCTCCTCACATTCCTTCAACTTCTCAAATGCATACACTGGTCCGTTGCCTTCCTCAGCTGTGTTGGGACTTGGTTTTGCCACATTGATGCTGAATGCTGTCTTCTTCACTCTGGGGTCCTCATGGTCAGTCCGCCTGTAGTTCATCTTACCCAGGTAAGGCTGGGGCACTCCAATGAGGTTGGGATTGAGTTTGGGAGCAGAAGGGACAGCCTCCAGCTCCTCTCCTCCAAGGTTGGCCATGACATAGGCAGAGTAGGCATCAGCTTTTTGTTCATCGCAGAAGGCAGGAAGACAGGCACCATTGGGGCCGGTGACGACACTATCAAAACGGCCCCAGGCACGTGGGTTAGACGAGTAGCCAGCTGTGGGCTCCATGTTTATAAGACTCACCACAACTCCCTCCACTTGCTCACTGGGCATGAAGCGTTCACTGCGGAAGGCCCTCACTTTCACATAGCACCTGCGGTTCTCTGGGACGTCCAGGTTAAAAAGACGTCTCTCTCTGATCTCCATGTTACCAATCAGAAAGGTTCTCTCCTCCCTTTTGCCTCTTCTTTTCTTCTCCACCTGCAGACTTCCTTCCTCCTCCCACAGGCCAGTATCAGGATTCAGAGACCACAGCTTCATGGTATTGAGATGCTCAGACATCTTCACCTGGGCAGAATCCAGGAACACCTTCACTTCACCTGCGTTCAGGGGCTCATTGTTTTCCTCACCTCTAAAGTCAACTGAGAACATCCCGTAGGTTCTCAGCGGCAGGGTATCTCCTTCATCTCCTACAAAGTTGAGATCACTTTGAGCTGCGGCAGCTGTGGAGACGTCTCTGGGGTCAAGGAACGTTACGCTAGCATTTACGTTACCCATGAAGACTTCCCCTTTTTCCGTATAGAAAGAATTGGGAGGAATCTGGATTTGAACCATTGCCTCCTGGCCCTCTACCTCCCCAAGCTCCAGAGTGTTGATTTCTGTAGAGCTGATGGTCACGGGAGCTTTCTTTCTTAGAAGTTTGATCTCATGGTAAACAGCTCCTCCTTTGGTGTTAAATGGGAGTACCTTTGTGGTGTTGACAAATTTCTGCATGTTGTCCACGAAAGTCAGGACTAGCCTCTCTGTGTCTGGAGGAACCTGGATGGAGAATGTACCTTTGTAGCCTGTGCGGCTGATTCTGACTCCATTCATAAAGACATGGCCAAACCTCATTGGCTCACCATTGTCTGCAGCAATGGCTCTACCATGCACAATGGCCTTGGTGTCCACACATTTCTGGCAGCCACACTCAGTCACCACCATGGTGGGCAGTTGGTAGCCTTGACATGTTAGCTGCCTCTCCTCCATCTTTTGCACACCACAGCAGTAAGCCACTTTGTCTTTGCACCTGATGGCATTGTCCAGCTGCCCAGCACACGTACTTGAGGGGCACTTGCCCACATCGTAGTAGAAGGAGTCTGTGCTGTTTTGGTAGCAGTCATGTGGAAGACGGACGAGGTGGGATTCAGGCTTGGGATTACATGAATGTTCATCTCTACCTGTGTAAGAGATGTAGAACTCAAAATTATCATACTGCCATCTTTCTGAAGTAAACTACTGTATGTACACCATTGATATTACTCTACTTAATGCTCACAAAGTCAGTTTATTCACATTCCTGTATATTTAATATGTGTTTATCAATTTATTGAGAACACACCTAAGACTTTGAGTGTAGCTGGTTTGGACTTAATAGCCCCAGATGGACCACTTGCTCTGCAGTGGTACTCCCCAGTATGCTCAGTACGCAGATCTTTTAGGACCAAGGTGCTGTCGGACTGCTTCTCCAGGAGACTGCTGTTGTGAAACCTGTTGGTTCACACAGAAGGAAAGAGAAGCAAAGTCACTGAATATACCATATTATTCAAACACTAGATGCATCTATGTGACTCAATATCATTTGTGGACTTTGGTTTCACTATTACAAGTCCTACCATTGGTACTTGTCTGGTTGTGGTGTTCCTGCCACTTTGCAACAGAAGGCGGCAGTTTGTCCCTCCCTCCTGGCCTTGCTCTCAGGGTTGCTCAGCACATGAAGGTTCTCTGACAAATTGCAATTGGAGATAAAATAACACATTAGCTTCCTTACATGCTCATCCATTATATGCAGGTCAAAATGAATTTTTTGGTTACAAAGGTAATGTGAACTGCAATTATTTTCGTGTAAATCCACAGACATCCACTTTACCTGTTCTTTTCAGCTGGACACTGAGGACAGAAGTACGTTCAGCACTGTGGGGCACGATAATGCTAAGGGTGGCGTGACCCTGCAGGCTGACTGTCAGGGTGGTGTTGCCATCGGGGCAGATACCCGGGATACGGAAATGCCCATTGTGGTCGGTAAGGGTAAGGAGTTTGCCAGAGCGAAGGATGGTAGCCCCTTCAGCAGTGAGACCCCCGGCACCACGAACAGAACCCAGCAGGAGGTGCTCTTCACACATGCAAGCGTCACACTCAGCATTCATCCTCCCCATCACACACTGCAGGGAGCAATCTTAAGAGAGAGAATAAAATAAAGTTAACCATTTTGTGAATACTGGGTCTCACATATCTAATGAGCTAAGTCAGAGCCTGACTGAATAAAAAGCAGAAGACGGGTCTGTCTGATAAACCAATGCTACCTCACCTGTTTTTGGGCACTCGGGTCCATTGCATGATTTCCCTTCCACTTTAGACCCACTGCAAGGCATGGAGCGAGACTGGCAGTTTCTGGAGCGCAGTTGGACCCCCACCTGACCACAGAGAGCAGGGCATGGGCTCCAGTCTGACCACGGCCCCCAGATACCCGGAGTGTTCACACTGTTATCTGTTGGAAAAGAGAGCACAAGTGACAGTGAAATAATCACTCGAGAAGATTCATCATGAAAGAGGTCCTCTCTTATTTGCATGCGTATCACCAGCAAAGTCAGAAGTCAGGCTTTTGAGGTGTAAGACTCTGAGTGTATGGTCTCGCTTTACCAACTTTTGGTGACTGAATGAATATTAAAGGTGTTAAAGGAGATTGAACCTTTGGGACAGAGGAAGCGGACTGCGTAGTTGGAGCAGTTGCGATCAGGACCCTGCTCCTCATTGAGGCACCAGAAGCCCACAGTGGGGTCTGCATGGACCTTCTCCCCAGTTTCTCGGACTGGGACCCATTCAGTGGTTCTGGCTTCAATTGCCCGGGGAGTCTCACACACTCGGGAACGGTAGTAGAAGCGAATGGCATCCAGCTGCTCATAGTCTCCACGGCCTCCGGGGTGATCAACATTGAACCATGTGGTCCACTCATAGTTGTCTGGACACAAAGTACAGAAACAAACTTGGATAAACTGAATAGAAGCTCATTCTAACTGTTTAAAATACTGCATCCATCACATGTTAGGAATGTGACTCAATCCACCAGAAAAAAAGGACTTATGCAGTTATGTCTAGATATTTGGTTTGGAATAAAAGTTACCATCAGAGTGGTACACAGAAGGGCTTGACTCTTTGTTGTCTCTTCTCCATGATCCTGAAAGAGACAAATCAAAACTCCAAATCAAACCAATACATTTCTAAAATGATATTAATCTTTAGTATAATGTTTCTGTATCTACTGTAGGAGTTTTACAGAGAGATGATTTAGGAGGAAAATATAATTTATTGCACTGATATATAACTACATCTGAGTGCGGTTGTGTGTGTCTGTAAAATTTGCAAATTGTAATTCAGTTGTAGCTGTCTAACACAGACTTTCTGTCAGTTTTGAACATAAAGGCTGACACTGACTGAAACATCATCAGGATCCCGGAAAATTACTGTAGGGGATAACATTGATTTAGAAAACATGACTGCCCACAAACAGCCCAGTGCAGTTTGAGTATAAATCCGTGACATACTTTCAGCTACAGATCAATGTTTATAGGAAAGACAATAAAATAACACATTAACATTCAATTTTCCTTTGACTGTACAATGGTAATGTTTGGATTTCAGTGTGGAGTTTGTTTGATCAGCCTGCCTCTCTCATTATTCACTTTTCTCCAACCTTGTATTGCAATGCACAACTGTGTGTGTCTGTGTTTTGATGTGCATACATTTGCAAGTGTCCCCATCTGACTGTTATTTAAAATATTTGTACGTTTGCGGGGATGATGCTGTGTTTTTCAATACATGTGTGCCAATAACAAGACTGGATCTTCGTGAGTGACACACCTTGAGCTGTAACAACAGTGACTGCAGTGATTCCCAGGATGAGAAGAAGTGGCCACACCGACATTCTCACACACTGCCGCTACGTCTGACCTTTGAACTTTCACCTCTCCTAATGTGCGTTTCACACCAGGAACTCCAAACAAGATAGAGTCCAGCAGCAGAGCCTCACTGGTGAGAAAATTAAGATGAAAAATGGTGAAACAAAACAAAAAACGTTCCATGTTTCGAATATTCAATGTTGCATTTAATACAACGCATACTTACATACATACACCTGTAGATATGAGTCTGAGACTGTTATATGTTAAAAAAAAAACAACTAATACTTAAATTGAGTTTTAGTATTGAACTGTTTCAAATGTGAATAAAACAATAGTTCACATCTAGAACAAAAATGTTTCTTTCAAGATAGATTCCATCCTCGTCTTTTAGGGCGAAAAAACATGACTGCACAGAACCCCCCACTCAGATTACACATCTGTGTAAGCCATCACCATCTGTCACTGGAGCGCTCAAACATTTCTGCATCCACTGACGAAACGCTGGCTACACAATCCAAACACCCACACACACACGAGGTTTGCATTTGTGCGCTTTAAGTAAAAAAAAGAAAAGAAAAAACACTGGCAAAATTGTACATGACAGACTAATTTGTCACTTTTGCTTTCAAGTTGAAAGAACAGAAAGGATATTGATAGAATAATTAGTACATTATTTAGGATTGGGCAGGATGGGTTATATGTCAATAGATGAGAGTGCAGTAATTACAATAAAAGCTTTTAGTAGATAAACAAGTTACCGACAGTAATCTGAAGTATAGTATAGTAGATAATAATTCAAATTACAAATGACAATAATATTCAAATTACAGGCTCTGAAATGTAAACGAACTCTTCACTTACTGTAATTCATTTTAAACTTAAACCACTGAATCAGATGACTTTTTTTCTGAGCACATTTTTAATCAAATAAATAATAGGTTGCGTTTAGATCGTCATATTGCCTATATAATTTAAAGTAAATGGTTAGCACACTGTTATGGACACATTAACTTATTTATAATCTTTCTTTCTTACCTTCTTGTTGAGGGCACTTTCCTGGTTCTGAGCTCCTGGCTTCAGATTTTAGTATAGGAATGTCCTTCTTTACGCTTTCCCTCTTTTTTCTTTCCTTATATTTCTTTCTCACATTTCTCTCCTCCTCTTTTATTCTTCACTCTGGTTCAACACACTCCTTCAGTGTCTCTTTTATACCTCTCTGCCTCCAGCACCCCTCCCTCTTCTCTCGGGCAGTGTGCCACAGTGTCTTCTGATTACACTATTATCCTTATAATTCATCACCTTCATTGTACAACCATGACACCCAATGGTTATTAGATAGTGCTATATATGAAAGAAGGACAGTCAGGGGGTCTGAGTGACAAATGCCGGTGTTAATAAATTGACCCGTCCGTGTCCAAGATCAATGCTGATTGAGTCAAACTGGGTATTTGTCCCCTCCTCTGCTCTCAGTCTGCACTTTGCATGCAGAATGTAAAGCCTGATGAAAAAGGTGATCCAGTATGTGATACCAATGTTGTATAATGGTTTTGTTACGCTCTTTTATTTAAAGCTCTAAGCACATATCAGAGGTGGAAAAACAGTCACATGTACATTTAATTCTCGATTCGTTTGTCTTGCTGTGATGTCATATATTTGACATTTGTGGCATCAAATCATGACTTCTAGTTTAGACCATCTGTAATAGCAAAATAATAAAATGCAGAAAACATTTTGGAAAATTGTCTTAAATAAGTGATAACCTGAGTTAACATTTCTTTTGATGATCTCTAAGGGAATTTTACGTAACATTCTGCTCCTGTTTGTTTTATCTGACAGGCATCTACTGTGCGTACATACACTTTGTTATGTAATATTAACAGACCAGTAACATTTGTCTGGCGGTTTGATTTGAGGCCGTTCTTAATGTCTGCACTCACACAGAGGATATCCGACACCAATTTCCACTACCAACTCCACAAACCCACAAAACCTCACTGAGCCTCATTATGTTAATGTGTACGAGCAGCGTGGCTGGGTGGATTTTCACTGTGGTGTTTCAGTGGTAACAGAGGGATAACTTAATACTGAGTACAACTGGGTGAGACTGTTATTTTTAAAGGCTTGCTCTTGTCAGTCTAAATTAATTAAAAAGTGAGAGCTTATACAAATATGTTAAATAAAACGGTGCTGGAGCATAAAGTCAGTGTTACTATGGACTATCTCCCGCTAAGTAAAGTAGGTCTTAGTAAACTGACACAAGGTGGTGAAAGCAATGTTACTGTCTTTGAACTTCAAACCACTGCTATAATGTCAGATCATTTTAGGTTGAATGATAATTATCAGTATGTGCCAAACTCCGTGTATACAGTTACTGCATGTCACATTGTTACTGCTGTATTCATAGTGAGTGAGTTTGGTAGATCCTTTAATATTGAATATCTCCCCATAATGAGTCTGATTTATTTTTATTTACCTTTTTCATTTCCTACATGGCTGTACAATGCACACTTGAGTTTACATTAGAATTTTTTTTCATTTAAATGGTTCATAGTAGAGTAGCTCTGTCTACTTTGAGACAATGCAACATGCACCACAGGTTTTCTACTATATTTGGCATAGTGCCTTATCGTATTTTGTAAAATACTTGTGGAGAGGAGTGTCAGTGTGTATATGCTGTGGCTTTAGAAAACGTTGGAAAACAGTTTAGACAACCTCTCATTATCTCCAGCA
This sequence comes from Oplegnathus fasciatus, assembly GCA_003416845.1. NCBI lineage: Eukaryota > Metazoa > Chordata > Actinopteri > Centrarchiformes > Oplegnathidae > Oplegnathus > Oplegnathus fasciatus. The sequence goes on from NTHP01000029.1 coordinate 1,576,388, forward strand.
TGATTAAAATGCTAAACTCTGCAGTTCTGGTTAACTTGCAAAATTTCCTGAAAAGTCCGCAAGCAACACGAGGCAGGGGTCACAATTTCCTCTTTTCTTACTGAAACTTTAAAAAAACAATCCACAACCATCCGGAATGTTTTGGCATTTAGGGGGTAGTTTTGGACGCTATAACACAATCCTGAAGTGTTTTACTCTGTGGGTTTACATTAATTTGTCTACTGGGTCTATACTCTAAAGAGACAGAGAGAGACTGGGAGAGGATGTGAAGTAGCAGAGTCTAAAAATACACCTGTGTCAGTCATGTCTGTTAGAGACCCTGCACAGTCGTCAGTATCTGTTGTTTTTCCACACAACATTCATTAGCTGACCTCATCGCATCAATTACAAGGCAAAGAACACCCAGCAGGGGAAGAATACAAACCTGCTCCTGCACCTCAGTCTTTCCAGTCTGCTGTCAGTTCCCAGGGCAGGTGATGGGACAAATGACTGGTGTCAGCGGCAAAGTGAGGTCAACTACTGGATACATAAAGTACACTGTGCTTGGAGTGCATGGACTCCATGTGACTGCATGAAGACAAGTTTCGCCTCAGAGGAAAAACAATTCTGTTCAACAAGCACAACCTTACTTCATGTTTAGCTTCCGCCAATTACCGTGTTTCCTCAGCATGAGGTGGTTTGGTGTGTGGAAATAAGTGTCGGTGTGGTAAAATCAGGAGGCATTTAACAAAGGACCAAAGCAATGCTCCAGGGAAGCCACATGCATCCTCAATTCAGTAGTGTTTTCAGTACAGCAGAAGAACTGGCGGAAAAACACTTAATTATACTGCTGTATTTATACTGAGCGAGTTTGGTGGAATTTGGTCCCGTATCTCAGTTCGAACAAAACTAATTACACTGCAGTGTTTATATTTTACTTCAAGTGAATTCATCAATATTGGTAATATTTATATAGATCATACATTTGCCAAAAACATGTATCCACTGGCCGACACTGCACAGACTCCAGATGTCAGGTTCTTTTCATGTCTCATCACTTCCAGGGGACAGTAGTTTTCTACAGCGGCGTAGTATTTTTCTAACATTTACAAGCTGTTCAGTGAGGACAACTTTATGGCACTTTTACAGCTCCTCAAAGGACTTTATGTCTTTGTAAACAAGGAGGACAGAGGTGGTGGGTGATGATGTGCGGAGAGGAAAGTGAGAGAATGGACACACAAACACACAAAGTTTGGTCGCCGGGGCAACAGGAGCAGACACAGCCTACTTTCTAACAAACGGTCCAACTGGATTCCAGACATCCAAATCACGTCGGGCAAAGTTTCGGCAAATTACGTCAAATAAGACGATTTTCATGAAAGTGATTTTTATTAGTTTACTTTTTTTTGGCATATTTTGAACAAGCTGCACTATGTCATGCAGGAGGTGGTAGGTTGTCTGTCATCAGGCTGGTATTTACTCAACCTCTGGCAACATCTGTCATCAACAGTAAATACTTACTTTACTTAAGAGTAAACATTTTATGTGACAAATGGTTTGTTTTTTCCAGTTTGTTTGGTTCCACCATTTGTTTCATTTTAGTCTTTTAGACACTCATCTAGTGTTTAGCAGTGATGGAAAGTAACTATGTACATTTATTCAAGTGCTGTACTTGTACTTTACTTGAGTATTTCCATTTTCTGCTACTTTATTTTTCTAATCCATTACATTTCAGATTGAAATATACTTTTTACATCACTATATTTATGTAGTTACTATTTACATTTCAGATTACAACATTACATATAAAACATGATCATATTATAAAATATGATGCACAGTCATAGATTACACTACCAAAAGGATATAAAGTAGTTAAAAATAAACTCTACCTGAGCATCTACAATGTTGAAATGTTGCATATGTTAATAAATCAGTAATAATAATCCAAAGTCATAAAATATATAATAACACTGACAAGGGACAGCATAATTAATCAAATTAACTGTTGATACTTTAAGTAAATGTTATTGACAATACTGTACTTTTACTTACTGTAAGTTTTAAGATTACTTCAGTAAAGGGATGTGAATACTTCTTCCACCACTGGTGTGTTGTCTTCCTCAATTGGTTGGCTTTTATCAAACATTTTTGTGTGTTTGCCATACAGTCACCAATTTACAATATGTAGGGATTGACATGAGTTGCCATGTTGGAATACTGAAATGTTTAAAGAATATACTGTAACACAGCACTGTCACTGAGTAGGATTCCTTTAACAAAGTACACATTCCTGTCATGTTTGTGGTTGACACAGCAGAGTGTTTTATCATATACGGAGGACACTTGCCAATCACATTAATGGGGGAGGCTGGCTGCGTTCTCTCATGATAACAAATATGTAGCTTCTTATTAGTGGCTCTACACCATTGTCATGTGAGCTCAGAACAAAAACAAAAAACAAATGCAACATCCTGACCTGGCACACCATCAGTTACCAAGCTGGAGTCGATCCCAGGAGAGAGGCCAGAAACAGAGGTAGTTTAGACAAGAACAAACAATGCTGAACTAGAACCACCATGAAATATGATTACACCAACTCATGAGCACTGGAAATCTGGTCTAATTATAGTTTGAGGACAGTTTCTGCAAAAGTTTCCGGGGTTTGTTTAATTCTTTAACATGCCACATCAATTGGAGATCATTCATTATTCAAATGCCTGGTGCAAAAAGCAGTTTCACATTGTTGAAGATGTGAAACTGGTTTTAAAAACTGACAAACTCAATGGTTGTGCAGAAAAATCATCTCAACCTACAGAGAAATTTACAGTCATTTAACCAGTGGTGGACAGTACATAACTACATTTACTTATTTAAGTACAATTTTGAGATACTTGTACTTTACTTGAATATTTCCATCTCAGGCTCCTTTATAACTCTATTCACTACAGTTCAGATGCAAATGTTAATCGTTCTTTTTACTCCACTAACTTTAGTTACAATCCAATAATATAATATACATTATTCTGAAATGGGCCATTCTGCATAATGAGCACTTCCGGTACTTTAAGTATATTTTTGTACTTTTACTTGAATAAAATCTTGAATGCAGGAATTGTACTTGTAATGGAGTCTTTCTACACTGTGGTATTGCTGCTTTTAGTTAAGTAAAAGATTTACACTTCTTCCACCACTGCATTCACCTGAAGATTAACAGTATTTATGCTCAACATCAAAACTGGAGCAACCAGGTCAAAACCTGACAGTGACAATTTGCTGTATTCAGTATTTGATGAATGAAGCTATCTCTAATAGTCTAATCTTAACAACAATCAGCCGGTGTTGGGATGCAGCTCTTGAGATTTTTCTCATGGGGCTTTCTGTGATCCAAACCAATTTCATCCTCAAAGAGAAAACCTCTCCTGGTAATACGAGTTGTCCGTTTTCATCAGAGATGTAATGACACTGAAAAATGATGTCCTTCCCCAAAAGTCAAATGTGTTGACTTCTGAATGTCTTGGCAATTTCCTTGACTCTGACC
>NTHP01000029.1:1586825-1620031 GCA_003416845.1 Oplegnathus fasciatus
GAAATGTATGACATCACCGTCTAGAAGCTCCTTCAGTTCCTTCCCTCATCACGCTCTCTACTTATCAAACCAGCCACAGTCACAGTGGAAAACTGATATTCCCCCCGCTGGATGGCGATTATTATTCACTCTCACAACACAAACAAGAATTCAATCTTAGGTGCTTTAGTAGAAGCTTGAAAGGTTTCAGACCTGGTAATGGTTAAGTCTGGTGCTCGGCTTTCATCTGTGGAAGTGAGGACATATTTTTCTCCGATAAAACAGTTATGTCACACAATTTTCTGCTTGTAATTACTGTGTGAGACCTGCTTTGAATTAGGGTGTTTTGGAAAATTGTAGGCTATAGGCATCTGCGTGAGCATACATGAAAGATTATTTAAGTGTCACATTGCACAGCACTAATCTCAAATCTAAAACATCAGGCTATAGAGATAAAGTCTATGGTTATGTCCTCCTTGAATCAACATGTGTTTGCAATCTGAGCAACAGTCTTGGCTACTGGAAGGAGACAGTGTGTGGTTTTTAAATTCAGACCAAAAAAAAAATCGTTCAAACAAAAGCCGATCTGATGGGAAGTGATCATTTTATATATGCCATGACTGTGATTTTATGGAAGAAAAGACAGAATGAGAAAAACTGTGGGTTTGCCAGATGTTCTTCATGCAGACAAAACCTTTAAACTCAAATTTGATAAGTATCTAATTTCACTGTCGCCTGCATGCGCTTGACAAATATGTGATCATACTATCAGTTACAGGACTGTATTTTGGCATGTAGGAGAAAGTCATAAAACTCTGACATGAGAGGATGTGGCCTCATTCCCGTCTCCTTTTTCCCAACTCTTTCACAAAATCCTCCACGTCTATGTGACTGAGCCGAAAAACCCAGTGTCAAAAACATGTAGTCATCCTTTAGTCATTGTGCCCTAATAATTAGCCATTACTTATCTTCTGAATAACAATTTCTAGCAGTTCATTCATTATATAAACAATGAAAATTAACTCAAATTTCAGTCTGCTATGTTTACTCCAGATTTAAATACTTTTTGAAATTTTGTCCTATTTATTCCATGTTTTTAATTTTTAAAACAACATTCAAACAGAGTCATTAGTGTTTAGATAATTGTCAGTGTGTGATGAGGATCGATTGGTGTCCGATGGGCAGTTATAGTAGAAATAATTTCATCCACGTCTCTTTGCTTATAATTTGAACAGTCTGGAATTCATTCAAAAAATCAAGACCTTTTTGCGAAGAGCCAAACACTAAAAGTTTTCCTTTGCAGCCAGGAAACCCGGAGGCTGGGAAAGCCATCAGGCCCAAATGCTCCAGCAAACACGCACACATATACACACAGATCCTCGTCTTCTCCTTTCCACATGAGCAACGTCAGGTAGTGTGTACGATATGAACAACCAATACTCCAGATATTTGTTAACAATGACAGTAAGGTCACATTTATAATCACTTTGTGCATCTGCGTACAGCTGCCTCAGAAAGTCAGATCATGTTGTTGAATTCTCTCTGTTGCTGTATTTCTTTCCTTTTCTGTCTTTGTGCAGGCTGTAATCTACAGCACAAGTTCTTTAAGTGAATTTACAGGTTGTTTGCATCTAACATAATTCCATGTTTTGTCAAAGTTCAAACTCCGGTTTCCATCGAGGTCCCAAATGGTACTGCTGCTCTCTGGTGGCAGCCTGGTTTTGATCTCCACACACCAAAAAGAGCTGAAAAAAAGATAATAAATTAGTCAAATATGTTAAGTTGTTTCCACTGTCAGGTTGTAATTATTTTCTTATCAATTACTTGTCTTCCATGCATGTGGCTACAAGTGAATGGACAGAGAAACAATTCTGGTGTTGACCTCTTTTAAAGGTCACAGAGAAAGTGAACAATGTGGCAATCTTGATTTCCTGCTTTTGAAACGGGAGGCATTTTGGATACATAATTTAGACACATTATCAGCATGCAAAGAGCTCAATATCAGGTGTGTTTTTTTATTCATCAAGTTCATTTAATGTGTTCATTTTGGTGAAACACCCATGAGATTGATTTATTTTGCTTTAGTATGAAATGCACCAAAGGAGCCCATTACAATATAAGTAGAAAGTGGATCACAAGATGTTGCTGATATCGTAAGTAAAAATAGGCAGTGATGCATTCAATTTTCTCTGTAACTGTGATTACTGAATGATTTAATTATCCAATAGGCCTGGTGCTTGTCTTTAGAAATGTTGATAAAGTGGTTAAGAAATTGTTTCTGGTTGCTCCTGGTGTAGGCAAGAACCAAAATGTTGGACTTTAACTGATTTAAAAAGATTATCTAGATGGATAAGTCAGTATGTAGTCATCCTTTTTTGTTGAAAGATTCAAGACCACCAACATCAGCACAGATCTGTTGAGGCTGAGCAGCTTCTCCTCAACAAAGACATTTTGTGCAGTAACAATACTGAAGTCCCTCCATCAGTATCTTCTTTAGATACTGTTAAACCTAAATTTTCCCTCCCAAATAAGTCAAAATTATTCAAAATTGGAATGTGTCAAACTCTGTCATTTGGCCAGTAGGTGTCAGTGTTTGGCAGTAGATTTCCACCAACAACACTCACACCAACACAGCAATGCCTTCTAAATGACAAATGAGAGTTCATGTGAGATCCATCAGTCAAGCAAAAAAAAAAAAAAAATCACTCCCAGCAGAGCTCAAATATGAAGCTGTGGTGAAAACAAAAGGTTGCACTGAGTGAATCCACACAGCCGGCCAGCTGCTCTGTTAAGAGACCAGATTCATATTAAACCATGATGGCTTTTTTAAAGGTTAACACAGATGACTTTAAAGGTCAAAACTGGCATAACCTATGAGTGGAAATGTTTTCAGAGGAAGAAATGTCTTTGTTTCTTTAAACATTCAACAAAACGGTTTTACTCCGCCAGCTTATGGAATCAATCATTCTCTTCTAAAATGGCTGCAATAATGAGTATGTGCAGCTCTGCGAGATAAGAAACGACTGGGAACAGCCACTTCCAAGTGTAAACACATGTAGACTTTTTACCCCTGTTTGTGTGGTGCCTTTACGTGAGAGTAAACGTGGTTGTATGTTCTTCTGCGTGTGTTTCTCCAGGTGCGAGCTCGCCATCCTGTCCTGCATAATGGATGTAATTAACTGGTCACTGTAGCATAGAGTCTTTATACACCATAAGTAATAGTCATGCTCGAGAAAATCACCAGGTAATGGGCCATTCTCCTCCCAGCAGGGACACTAAATGTCTCATCTCGCTTTTCCTAATTACCCAATTGAAGCTTATGTGGCAGATTTGTTTTTCCTTATTGTCTTCTGCTTTAGCTTGATGGCGTGAGGTCCTTGCAGCAGTCATATCCTGCGATGTTTACAACACAGAAAGAAGGAGCAGCACAATGTGCAAACCACATGCCAACATGTACTGTATGTACAGTAGAGCTTTTTCTACATTACTGGTGACAAGAACTCAAGCTGCTTTATCAAAAAGTGTGTATGGTGTGCACACTTTCCTGGGCCTCCGAAGTGAGAATTTATGCCAGATGAAAGAATTATAAAGCAACATTTTGGCAATATTGAGAGGACATCCATATTTTCATTTTATTTTATTTTTTATAGGGACAAGTCTACAGAATGGACAAATACCATATACTGTAGCATTTATAGCCTAAGCTAGTTTACAATGCCCGTCCCTTGATGGGCCTTTAAAATACACAAATTCACAGAAAAAACATATAGAACAGAAATGAAATGAACAAATGAACACTGGTGCTGAGCAGGTAGTGTACAGTGGGCTTTTAGATTTCCACTGAAAACAGCTGCCTGCTGCGACCAAAAACAGTGAACCAAAACAGTAAAATAATGGGTTGGACAACTAAAAAATGAGCTGAAACAGCTCTATACAGTCGAGGAGAGCTGCAGATTCAGGTGATAATTCTCTAAAGGTTCATCATTACGAGCGACCCCTTTCACTGCTGCTATGGACTGTAAGTGACAAACCCGATTCATATATGACAGTATCATCCGCATGTGTCTGAAAACCTGTGCCACACACAACCACAGTTTAAGTCCTCCAAATTAAACGACAAAATACGTTGTTTGTCCAGGCCCTCTAGAACGACACTGCCCCCTTCGGCAGGACAGCATCATTTGTCTGTGCCTTCCGAAAATATTACAAATCACTGTTGAAATATACAACACTATAGTTAAGGTTTGGCTAGGTTTGGCACAAAAATTACTTGGTTAGGTTTAGGGATGTGGTTTTTGTTGAAATGACTACTTCTTAAAGGTTAAGGGATGTCATAGTTACAAAAATAAACACATGCTTAAATCCATCCACCCCGAACCTCCTCCCTATGCGAACGTGACTTCCTCCTTTGCTCCCGTCATAATTACTGTGGTCGCTAGAGGGCTTTGTCACTTGAACGTAAACGTATTTGGTTTTGGGGCAATTGCTGAGACGACTGATGCTATCCTTCTTCTTGAAATGACAGTTTCACCACAACATGATTCTGGTAAGTCATTTATATATAAACTAAAGATAAGTGGGCCAAGGACAGAACCCTGTGGAATCCCTATTGTACTCTCTAAGAAAGATGATTTCTCATTGTTAAAGCTAGGGTTGGTAATGTTGAAGAAACCAGCAAGAGTAAGCTAGATTTTGAAAGTATACGACCCCCCTCCCACCCCCACCCCTTCAGGTCTCCCTCCAAAGCCACTCCCCTCAAAACACACGAACGCGCACCGCCTGACTACTGCTGGAGAAGTCCACGAGAGAGCGTTGGAAAGAGGAGTGCAGCGCATCGTTGTCGTCACTAACCGTGTCCAACTACCTCATGTCTCATTCACCTTTGAAAACACCTAACATTATCATAATGAATGTAAACAACCGACATGGCTGTTGTTAGTACTCACAGCATCACTTTTCAGCCCTTCAACTCCCTCAGTTCTTCTCGCCATAGTTGAAAATTCATACTGATGTTGACTCTGGTTTGACTTCTTGCTTTATCCAACCTCTTTTTGGTCGTAGCCTTTTCTACTTCTGTCTTTTATTTCTCTGCCATTCTTGTGCGACTGATTCACTAGCTTTAGCCGCCTAGCCGTGTGGAAGACGACGGGCATGCGCAGTGAGTGCAGGGTCAGAGTGCGCGCAGGTAGTCAGACACATAGCGGGACAGTCAGGTAGCTTGTCCAATCATTTCATTCGGTCCGAATGAAATGACTGGATGGGCTTATTACAGTCCCGCGACAGCCAAAGACAGTGGACTTTTTTCCTTTTTTTGTCAGAGCACTTGAATTATTGATTGCTGTCTGGATGTAAAGAGAATTTCAACAAATATAACAAAAAATGCTTCTAAAAGACATTGCCTACCCAAGCTTTAATAATTACACACTGTACACAGATAATTGTAATAATTATACACTGTACATTACTACAGATTACAATATTAGGTGTATAGTGTGAGGTGTTAAGCATGAAACCTCAGTAAATCTTAAAGTATTTTAGCCATGTCTTCTCTCAGCTGAGATAACTGAATGGAGAGCGGACAGTGAAGCGTGGCTGAGAAAGTAAATGGAAAAAAAAATTATCTGTTTGGTGAAATAGGAAGTATATCTGTGGTGAAGCATGGCTTGCAAAGGCGATGACAGCGCACAGAAGTGTCTGAGGGACTAAGGAGATCCCACATGTTGTTGGGAGCTTGTTACTGGCTGCGTAGTGAAGTGTGGTGCCTGTCTGTCAGTGATAATAGATGAGTGGGGACTTGCAGGTGCAGGAGCTGGTCTGCAGGTGGGCCGGGATGTTCAGGGGTTAGATAGACTGGACGGGTGCACCAGTGTAGCTGTGAGCAATGTAAGGAGAGGAGCAGCTGGCAGACAGAGGTTCACGGTCAGTCGGTCAGAGGCTTTAATGATGAAGCTCTCGATGTCAGTTTGATCATTTCAGGCCTGACAAGATCTGAGTGGCGTCCTTACAAACAACAGAGAGGACAGATGTACAGTAGACGAAGGAGCTGTGGGTGTTAATCTGTATATAAAGTCTGTGAAGCTCTGCTGGAGGGATTAACACCATTTTCTGACTTGTGAAAGCATTCATTCATCAAACCTTCATGCCCTGTGTGGGAGCATCTGTATTCTTTATGCTTCTCTACTCACATATTCAGGTTTTGTCCTAAATTTGTCACCCATATGTATGTGTTTGATCATTTTGGGGTTTAAAAGATTTTAGGTCTAGACTACACTCGATTTTCCCTCATTTCTTTTCTTTTCTTTTCAGGTGTTCATTGGTCACTCACTTTTGCAACATATTAATGTCACCTTTCATGCGTTTGAATTTACACGCCTACACATTTGACTTGACACACCTGGAAAGGATGACGTTTGTGAGGTACTGGCCAGTGTTTGCAATGTTGTAAAGAAAGTGTTAGACAGTGTATACAATTTCTTTTTTTCTTTCTTTTTTTGTTTTATACCTTCCACAGCAATAACACAACCGCAACATTTATCTTTTCTTTTTGTTGTTGCATTTCACTGACAGTTACTTTGTCAGCTCAGTATAGTGCTATTTTTTTGGGTAAGGTTGATTTTGAGCTTCATTAGATGTAGTCAAGAGAAAGAGAGAGGAAGGAAAGATGGGAAAGGAACAGGGCTTGAATCTTTCAACATGGCAGAGACCATTGTGCTGAACATCGTGAACACCCCAAAAAATATGAGGTTACATGTGGATGGAGATAGAGATGTTCAGTACATGTACGAACAAATCTTCAACACCAAATCTTCAAACTGACCGACTTTACTCAGTCACCATTGTTTCTGAACAAATCAGTAGCTTTAAGTGGTGGAGCTCCCCTCACTGGTGACTGAGAGCAACATTTTCACCGTCAGCTCACTGAAAAACTGCAAAAGCCACAAAAATGATCATGAAGTGATAACTCTGTTAGCAAATAGTCGGCTGCTGAGCTATTAACCTTATAAACAGTGCAACCAACGGTGCCCCCATGTTCAAAAAAATGCAGCAAAAGCGCCCTCTTGGATGCCCCTATGGTACAGATAAAACATGATAAAGTGCCCTCTACGGTGGCCAAATGTGCAAGAAAAGTTTTTCTTGCCTCTAGAGTGCCCTTCCAGTGGAAAAAACGCAGGTTAACCAGGGTGTGTAACGGTTTCACAGTAAATGCATCACGACTTTCTGCCCGCTGGTGCCCCACCGCATGCAGTTGGTGCCATTTTTATTTTTTTTACCCCTGCCCCGCAGACAGCCTGAGTCAACCACTGCCCATGGCGGTTCAACTGGGTTAAGATCTGGTGACTCTGAAGGCCACATCTTATGATTCACATCATTTTCATGCTCAAACTATTCAGTGGCTGTGCCCTACAAAATATGAAATATGCTTCTGCTCTTATTTATTCAGGTTTTTCATCTAATTTATCACTCGTCCGTAAAAGCGCAAGTTTTTACTTGCTGACTTGAAACACCTCTTGTCTGTCTGCCTGTCTGTCTGTCTTTCTATCCTCCCTGTGGGCCGTTAGCTATGCTGTGCGTCTGTCACAGTCCCAGCAGTGTGTTGCAGACACAGAGGAGAAAGAAGAGAGGCCATCTGGACTGGGTCACACTGTAGCAGCGACCACACGGGACGCAGCTAGAACTCCTCTCCAAACCATAATAACCGTCCGGGTGGGAAGAAATAACAACAACGGCTATGGAAACGCTTCCCCACTCTACTTACAGTGGCGCTCTTTCTTTCCGTACGCCCCCCCTCCCACCTCTCTCTGGATCTCACTCTTTCTTCACACCTCTTGAGATAGTTCTGCTTACATGAGTTGATAAATCCTTTTTTGTGTCCCCCCGTTTATTCACGCTTTGTCTTTGCACTACTGGCTTTGCTTCATTCAAGAGGAAAAGCAGTGTATCTGCAGAGAGCGAACATTTGGGAAAGAGCCTTTTGTTGTTGATTTGAAAGAGCAGCTTCCAGTCTGACAATTGGCAGCATACCGATAGGGGACAAACAGCGGTCTGTACACATTCACAGACACACAGTTTCCTAGCAGATACCCTTGCTGCAACACTCATCACACACACACATGCAGGGAGAGATCAACTCTGCTCCTGCTTCGTTTAAGTGTGTGTCAGGGAGGACAACAAAGCTCCACCACTGGAGACACAAAACCTACAATTCACCTTTTTAAACGTGCATTTCCATAACACTGGAACAGTTGCTGGTACAATAAAGTACACTTCTCTTTCCTCTCTGGCATTGTGGAGGTGTCTGAATGCTGTGTTGTGTTTTGCGTCTGACACTCCTTGACCTGCATTTTTTTGGACCAGCATCTCTCCTGGCCCTCTTTAGAGCTCGGAGAAATTCCCCACCGTGGATGGGATCCCCAGTGAACGCCTTTCTGCGTCTCTTCCTCCCTCAGCGTGTAAGATAATGAACTCTCATGACCCTCTTGTATACACTTTCCATCTATCTTTGCTGTGCGACAGAGAGAAGCAGAGTGGAGTAGAGAGAAAAGATGAAGTGCAGACTGGCAGTAATATCATAGAGGCAGCGATTGAAGCCCTTGGACCACGCTGCCCTGCACTCGTCTCGATAATGGACGAGGTTAGACGCAAGTGGCCCCATCTCTAGCAGATGAAGAAGGAAAACGTCTCTCTCTTCTGGCCTGCCCGATCCAGCCCAGCATTGATCCACCTCTGGATAGAGCAGAAGTCTATTATCTTGGAGATTACTTTCAAAGCTTTTCATTTTGACCTTGCCTGCCTGTGGACCTGCCAGGCTCTATAAGGACTGATTGAACACCCTACAGCCACAAGTTTGACCTGAATGCAGCGCAGACGTCGGCCTCAACCAACCGCAGCCTCTAATTCTCCCTCACTCTCACCTCTCTGACCTCCATTCTCTCCTCTTTTTTTTATCTCATTCACAGAAGCCCCTTCTTCACCACGTCCACCTCCTCACACCACCACTGCCCTTTAGCCTCTTATAGTCTCTCGTTCTTTTCCTGTCTGAACTCTCGTTTCACTGAAGCAGATCCCCACTTCATGAGAGAAGTTGTCTTTTTGATCAAATGGCTTTCAGTAGAGGTCAAAGGGCTCTCAAATCACTGCCTGAAAGCTGTTGGTATAAAGAAAAACAAAAGCAAATGCTACATAAATGTTTCAGTAGGCATATTAATTATGCATTGTGCAGAGTTATATTTATACTCTTTGATGGCAGACACTGAACTAGCAGTGTATTTATATTTTTTCTAGTTGATTGGCTTGTGCAAACAACTGAGAAACATCTGGAGGATTTATATCTCATTCCTGAGAGACTGGTCCGTGCATTCATCCTGCCCAGGTTATATTGTGATGCTGTCTTTCTGGATTACCCAAACAAACAATAGGAAGGCTCCAGCTCTATTACTAACAGTAGTTAAATCATAAACCTAAAAAAAAAATACTTATCCATATTAGTCCTATCCCCATGAATTATGGGCATATCCAGTTATTCCCCCCATTGAACTGGTGTTAGCGAGAGTTGGCTGTATGCTACAGGTGTCTTCTTTTTTGTTTTTTAGGAAATAAACAATGTGGGACACAACCTGTCACACCATAAACCGGATAATGTGATAATACCTCTGATGTACCTTCTACTACCAAGGGATGGGAGGACAACCTGAACAATTGGCCTTGGATAGCTGTAACAAACTAAGTTAGCTTAGCGCTAGCGCTGTGCTGTTTGCAGCTGCACCAACAGCCAAGCTAAACAAAATTTATGATGGTGTGTCGAACATAAAATGAAAAGGGATCATTCCTGTCAGTTAATAGCACAGTTTCCATCATCTACTACTATGTCCTCTCTGTCTCATGTACTATGTCTGCTTTGAAGTACACAAGGGTGTGTACTTTTTCAGATGATTTATGAGTTGAATGCATCATTAATAGGCTACTTCTGAAAATATTTTATATTACCATCAAATGATTTGACAAGCATTTCTTTCTGTTAATCAGTGCCAGTTACTTAATCACATGCATTTTAAAACAGAGGACAGTTTTTAGTGGTAGCCTAAATAACAAATATTTATTTTATTTTAGTCATTCAGTCTTTTTCTAAGCTTATACCTCCGTAACACTAAGAGGAGCGTTCATGTGCCCAAAACGTGATTTAACATGACACAGATCCATTTTTGAGTATTGATCCTTTTGATGCAGGTATCAACGCTCAAAACAAGAATTAGTATTGGCTCTACATAGAATAAGATTTGGTGTAGGTGATTTGGGTTACTTTTAGTACTTTTCTATTTTCACAGGCTTATGATTAGTTACTCTGTGAGTCTTACTGTATGTATTCCTGTGCATATTTGCACACGTTACTCTATGAATTTTAATGTAAAGTACATTAAAGGTGTAGTCTGTAATTCTAATCTAATACACTTTTTGTCAAATTCAGTGCTGAAAAAAAGTCCTGTGTTCATACACAATCTTGGCTCTGTAAATGGGAAACAAAGAGAGTGGCTCAGACCGGGCCGCCAACCCGTTCTCATTCCCAGGTCATCAAATAGGCCTATTGACGCTTTGTCACATCTCATGCTCGTGCACAGGACAACACTAGTGCTGTGCATTACTCACGCAAGCTTGACCGCGGGATCATTTGTTTTTATTGTGAATATTCGCCTCTCCAGCCGTCTCCAGTGAGTGGCAGTTTCATAATTGGTGTGTCAAAATCAATAAATATTCACTGTAGCTATCTAGCAAGTCACACGTCAGCTGAATTAATCTGGCTTACTACAGCGGTGTGATCCTAAAATAAACAGATTTTGCTCTGTTTCAATTGCAATAAACAGATCAAAAGGATGCCGAAATAACTACACCGTGATGCCAATTTGTAAAAAGTCTGAATTCAAGCTTTGTCATGTCTGTCCGCAAGACGACAAGCAAACAACTTTTAAAATGCTTGTTTTCTGAATGGAGTTTGGATCGGCTTCTGAAGGAGCACTGAAGGGAGCGGTGTATTTGTTTGGCTGTTGAGTTCAAATATCAACAAGCTTTGTCCAGGATTGCAGACTACACCTCTAAGTCTCCTAAAATGAAATGTGCTCTATAGGTAAAATGGCCTCCTCTTGCAGAAATTGACTGTTCACTCTTATTGTTTCCCACCTCAACCTCACCTTGTTCTGAGGAAGGTCTTTTGACTGTCAGCCATCAGCGTCAACAGACACAATCTTTCTTCATTAAATTGGTCATCAACAGTCAGCGGAGAAGCTTTTCACTTTGTGTGTTTGTCGACACATCTTTTCATCTGCAGCTATTTACAGATTTTTGTCCTCAAATGATTTGATATCCTTCTTTTAAAGGAAATTTGAGTAGTTACAGTTCTGCAATTGACACAGTTTATTTCATGTTACAGAGTTTGTCTGACACCAACACACCGACATACAATATACAAACTAACCTCGGACACCCTCTGCCAATCCATTACTATACAACTGAGGTTATTTCTTTCCTTTCCCTTTCCTTTATCATTTCATTTTATTTATTTTCTTTTCCTTCACTTCCTTGTCTTCACTTTTCTTTGCTTCCTTTGTTTTACTTTTCTTTCTCATTTCTTTCTTTGCCTCTTATTTCCTTTCCTATGTCTTTAATTTCGATCCCTTGTTTTTCCCTTGTTTTTTCCTTTCTTTTCCTTTCCATTCAATTTCTCCTTTCCTTTCTTTGTCTGTCCTTTCCTTTTCTATCTTTTACGTTCACTTTCACTTTGCCTTTCCTTCCTTCCTTTCCTTGTCTTTTATTTCCTTTTCTTTCCTTTCTCTCATTCCCTTTACTTCCTTGTCTTCCCTTTCCTTTCCTTCCTTGTTTTTACTTTCCTTCCTCCTTTTCTTTCTTTGTCTTTCATTCCCCTACCTTGTCTTTCCTTTCCTTTTGTTTCCTGTCTTTTCCACATTTTCTCTCCGCCAATGTGTTTGCCCCAGTTCAGGCCATCTGTCCATCCATCAGCAGGGCACCTCAGATGGATCCTCCTCTCAGGGAGAGCATTAGAGGAGTATTCCTCCCGGCTGTGTAGATGGATAAATCAGTCCATCATCACAGGTGCATGTGTCAGGCAGTCAAGTGCCACGATTACTTAACGAGGATCCTGACTGACCTGCCATTACTGACAGTTATGGAAATTGAAAATATAATTAATCTGTATGGCTCCTTCACCTTTGTTTTGCTGGCTTTTAATTTTTCTAATTGATTTTAAGTAGGTTTTGCAACTCAGCAGTCAAGGGGCCAAACTTACTTTGGTCAATTCCTGTCCGTCTGTGGTCTGGGCCAATTGATTCTACGACAAGGTTATATTCCCTGAACTGTACTGATCAATTAATCATGATGGATTTCCAATTGTCAGAGGCCACAGTTTGTAAGATCCTCCTTTATTACCTTAGAGACTGATAGAATGACCTTTGCTGGCCTTGAAGAAATAAGGAATAAAGATTTTTTTACACTATTCACACACAGCAAGGGCTATTTAATATGTGAGAGTTTTATCAGTTTTATAGCTCAGATCTTGAGCAAATCTTGTTTTAAAAAGAATGAGCCTGTAAACTGAAACAGATCGCTGTTTTTATCACGATCCTCTGAGAGTAAGAGTGAATTTGATGTGACTGAAAAATGATGAGTGAATGATGGGCTGTGACAGTGACAGTGTAATTGGTCTCAGGTGCACCATTAAAGCAGCATACATTGAAGAATATCCCTGACACCTCATTAAAAGAGACTGCAATATTTGTGTTTCATATTCTGAGAAGTCAAATTAAATTCTCCAATGCTTTTATTTGATAAATGGCACTTGGGGCGGGCTGAGCGCCTCGTGAAATATACCAGATTCTGTACAGTGCTTGATGACGAGGCTCCTCCTCCTCTTTGATTAGTGTCTGAGTGGTTCATATGAAGGGCAGAAGGTGAATTGATCCGAGCGGTGTCCTGTTCATAGGCAGCAGCTCAGCCATTTGATGGAAGTCAGGAGGGGACAGCTAGTCCGTCGACAGGGACGCATGAGACTGAATGACATTACTCCGAGGTGGGGGAGGGGAGAGAAGGAGAGAGAGGGAAAAGGAGAGAACAGATCTGTTGCTCAGCCATGCTGTGACCTTCAGCAGACCTTCGACAGACAATAATAACCTGACTGCCACGCCTCCCTCTGCTCCTCCAACATTGTGCGCTCTCCTCACATCTCCTGTTCGCACAAGCACTTATCATTTTCAGTTACAGTTGTGACCATGTGAGAGTGAAGTGTACAACTATATCCCCGTTTCTCCATTTAGAGGCCTTGTGTGGCAACCCTGTCGTTTTCGGAAACAAAACTGAATTTTTATTAACATAAATAGGAAATATTTTAAAGGAAAATTAGACATTTTAGGAAATATGCTTATTTATTTTGAGAGTTAGATCAATATCACTCTCATGTCTGTACTGTAAATATGAATATGCTAATTCAGCAGCCAGTTAGCTTAGCTTAGCATAAAGGTTGGAAAAAGGGGGAAACAGCTAGCCTGGCTCTGTCAAAGCGTAACAAAATCCACCTTCCAGCACCTCTGAAGCTCACTACTCAACATGTGGTATCTCGTTTGTTTAATCCATAGAAAAAACAATGTATAAAAACATGTTATGTTGTTACAATGGAGTCCCCGCTGGTTGCCAAGCAACCTCACGGTGATGACAAGACACCAGGAAGTCAGGCAAACCAAGAAATAGTCCGGCATGTAACAACACTACAGCGTGTCATTTTTAGGTGGATCGTTTTACTTTTAGACAGAGCCAGGCTAGCTGTTTCCTTCTGTTTCCAGTCTTTATGCTAAGCTAAATTAACCGGCTGCTAGCTGTAGCTTCATATTTACCCTACGGACATGAGAGTGGTATCGATCTTCTCATCTAACTCTTGGCCAGAAAGCACGTAAGTGTATTTCTTTAATGAAGGGATCTGGCAATTCACAAATTGTCAGTACTGAACGGATTTACAAAATGTTCACTGACAACATATTTCATTTGTTTTCCCGACAATATCCACCCAGCTGTCCACGCATGATTCATGTTTTTTTGTGGTTATGCTTAGACACTTAAAGCACTTGGCAAAATCTCAACCACCTTCCTACAAGCAAAAGGCACAAAAAGGTACTTCCTGTACTCAAGAAAATATTGCCACAGAACATCAGCCTGGCAGCATTTATGTTTCTCTCAAAGTGTATCCGGCAGAACAAATCAGTCGTTTATGAACGTAATTTCTAGGAGA
Organism: Oplegnathus fasciatus; assembly: GCA_003416845.1. NCBI lineage: Eukaryota > Metazoa > Chordata > Actinopteri > Centrarchiformes > Oplegnathidae > Oplegnathus > Oplegnathus fasciatus. The sequence continues at coordinate 1,601,086 of NTHP01000029.1, forward strand.
CATTGTTACGTGTCTTCCTCGCTGTCAGTGATGGACGTGTTGAGCATGGAGGGATGGAACAATGGTCTCTGAAATCACAACACTCGAAAGACAGTGGAGCTCTCATAAAAAAGGAAGAACATGCACACACACACAGACACACACATACTTGTTCCATTCCTCAGGCATATTAAAATCAATGCCCAGCCCGACCGTGAAGCATTAGTGACTAATTGAAGACTTGGTAATTATGAATGCTCATACATACTGAACAGCAGCAGACAATCCCTGGATGTGTCCCCAGCTGTGGATTCCACTCTGGCAGTTTAGTGTCTCTATTCAGAAGAGAAGAGGAACCAGAAGAGAAAGAGTCCCTCATTCAGCGTTATTGCCATGTGCTTGACAGGCATTATCTCTCCAGAAACTACATGTGGCACCTCATCTATTGAAATGCAAATTTGAAAAACACTACAGGGGTGGCAAACATCAGCATATTTCTCATATTAAAGCGGGGAGGCTGGACGACTGTGTGATATCGCAGGTATCCAACTGTGCTCAGGCCTGAGGAACAGTGATGTGATCTAAATCAGTGGGCAACAAACCCACGTCTCTAGTACATTCAACTGCACGCCACAGTCCCCCTTTTCCATCGCACGCAACTGCCTGCGTATTTCCATAATTGCATTTGATGACAAGGAGGCAAAGGGACGAAGAAACGGGAAGCAGCAGAAAGTGAAGAGAAGGACAGGAAGGGAGAACGAACATTGAGAAAATGAGGTCAAAGGAAGCAACAGTGAGTGTGAGATTTAAGGGAGCGGATGCACAGTCCTCCAGAGAGAAATGAATCTTTTCTAAAATACGTGGCTGCAAAAACATACTCATTTTAACATACTGCTAAATGAGAAACCAAGAATAACCTGTACAGTTTGCCATCACATTATCCGTACGCAAATGTCTTCAATCATTCAACATTTTGGGCGGAAAGTAAAATTGCTTTGGACATTTGAATGTGGATGCAGGACCTGCTGCTCTTTGTTCCTCGTTGTAGGAGCGTATGCAATTATGCACGCTGAGAATTAACAAGTAGAGTCGACTGAGGAAGCTTTGAATTTTTCCTGCCTTTTCCATCTCCATATGAACAGGGCTGCCAGTGTTATGCATAATGAATTATTCAAGATATGTGTCTGTGCGTGTGTAAATTATAGCAGATAGTTGTGATATTTGAATAAAGGTGGAGGACCTTCAATGTGATTGGAACTGATGTGAGGGGAGGGACAATTGCTCTTTGTAGCGCAGCTCAACATATTCATATGGTCATTATTGAAAATCACTCAATTTTTTGAATGCACATATCACCCCTCCCAAACACACACGCACACAGATAGACATGGACTGTATGCTTAATTGTATTCGAGCATACATGTTCGTATATGCCATCATTTAATTACTCACAGCAGCTGACTTTTTCAGTGCAACAGAGGAACCGAGACAGTATCTGATGTGATTGTGTTGCCAAACACGGACATGTGTGACAAAGGCAGGAAGAGAAGAGGTGAATGTGTGCATGTGGAAAAAGGTTTCTTGTTATACTGTGACACTCATATTGACCTTAACGTTCCCCACAGTGAGAGATGCAGGAGGGGACTGTCTCCCGAGGCAGCAGATCATCCAGAGTGGACAGACGAGTGGAGCCAGTGACAACCTCCAGAACAACGTCATGTTTATATGCTGTTACTTTCCTTCTGAACTGTAAGGGTGATGGCAAGTATTCTGTTTCACATATTACTAAACACAAACAAGCGAACAGACAAAACATTTATGTCAAATATGTGTAAATTATTGAACTACTTTCAGGGTTGTTCCGGATTCTTGCCTGAGACAATTTTTAGAACATACAGTATAACCCTATAAAAGAGTATGAATGTGATTGGTGTGCAGTACATAATGGTTAACATTACATTAAAGAATGATTTCCCCTTGTTTCTTTTTTTCTCTAGTTCATCTTTCCCATACAGTAAACAATGTTGTGACTCACAGGTGGATGCATCCCACTCTAAATAAAAATAAAAGATTAACAATTACGTTAGAAAATATGTGGTTCTTTGATAAAAAGCCAAAATTATAAGCCTGTGTGCGTATAAACTTTGGGGCAGAGGTTGACTACAGCTCCCAAGGTGCATTTTGGCAAGAAACATCCGATCACCAAGCTTAAAATTCTGTTACATAGGTTGCTAATGGCAGGTGGAAGCTAAGGATGTCAGTGTTTAGAAAACAGAAAACACAAACTACAGCTTAAATCAATTCAGTTTTAAATTCTGGGTCAATTTTTATTGAAATTATTCTCAACTGAATTTGCCACTGCTCACTAACTTTTTCTCCATTGCAACTTTGGCCGAGGCTCAAGGGTATTGTAGTCCTTAGTGCGCCATGCCAAAATGTGTGTAAAATGGCATTCAAGACATCTTGCATATTTCAGTTTGAGCAGCCATAAAAAAAACACAGAATCTTGGGTTTGAGTGTTCTCAGTGTAAACATCACGAAGCTTCAATAACTAGCTGGAACAAGCTGGGACAGAATGTATATAGTTAGATACTGTCAGACACTGTGGAATAACAGGATTTGAACTCCTTAAAGCTCCTTAAGGTGAGACAAGAGGGTGAAAATGGGTGTCTATCATTCATCAGATGCCCAAATGCTGAAATGACTTATTACAAGTATTTCATAAGGAAATAAATTAAATATGAACATGTTTTTCTGTCCCATAACTAATTTCTCTTGAAGAAAGTCTGCTCTAAAGGACAGATCAACAATGAGGTAATAATAATATTCACTGTTAGATGTAGTTTGTTCAGTAAACAACCAAAAAATAAACACATCTTTTTTTAGTTTTATTATTTTACTGGTGCAGTATGACATTGAACAATATAATTACAGTGAAGGTGTGGGAGGCTAAAAGTCGAGCTCATCAAGTGCAAAATAAATTGTGTTGTGTGTGGTTGGGGCAAGTTTGTGTAAATGCATGTTTGAAAAGGGGGAAGAATAAAAAGTTAAAGAGTGTATTGTGTCATTTTCTTCTTAGTCTCCATCACTTCAGGATCATATAATGTTGTGATAAATCCTAAATTTAAATCTCTTCATGATGCTGAAACTTTAGCCACTCCACCATGAGAAAATCCCTGCTGTGGCGGATCATACCAGTGTTACGGTATTGCTCTAAACCACATTAGCACCAAATCGATAACAACACAGGGTTGGTTTATGGTGTAGCTCTGAAGAAGCGTCTACAGGTTACAGGTATAGGGGTTAAGTCAGTGGATGCAGAATGGGGGCAGGGGGACGCTGAGCAGCTTCTCTAGGGAGTGTTGACAAATCCCCAGATATTGATTGGCTGGAGGAGCTTCTGGACACATACATCCAAACTGATCCCCTCAAAGCCAGAGTGAGACGCTGTACACTGCAAGCAGAAGAGGAAGCTGTAGGGGTATTAAATGTTGTGACAAAGACATATGTACTGCGAAGAGAAAGCGTGTGTCTGTCTGACAGCCTTATTGCTACTTGGTTTACTGTACACAGCAATATGCAGCACTGGATGACTGATTCCCTTGCGAGGGGTTTATGGTTGTTGCAGTTGGACCCTGCATGTGTGCGTGTGTGTGTTGTCCGTCCAGTCAGTGAGATACAGGTCTGTTTGTATTGACATAGTAAAGAAACTGCACCCTCGTCAGCAATACTCAGCAAGACAGTCAATCACCGCCCCGACGACCTGGATGCTCCCTTCCTCTGGGGTCCAATACACACAGGCATAAAAACACACACGTATGCATGCACACATATACACCCCACTGATAGATCACATTTCTACACTGTATGGAGGGATGATCCCATGCCACGATGCCAAACTGCCAAATGAAGATGGAGGAAATCATAGTTTATGAAGACTATATGTGTAAAATTATTGCAAAATTAACAGAAACTAAGCAGCTATAATCAATATTTTTTATAATAAAATGTATCAAATGACAATGTGAAAACAAATCTGCAGTTCCCCTCGGCTTTATGGAGCTTTATAGTGAGGTTCAGCTCATTGTTCAGCTGTCCAGCCCACCAACTTTACTGTTTTGGTTCAGTCTCACTGCTCTCAAAGTTTCGCTTTTGGCTGCAGCAGGCAGCTGTTTTCAGAGACAATGCTATAAAGGTTCTGTATGTAACATTCAGAAAATGCTTGTTAACAATGACACCTGTGGCCATTAAGTCAACTGCAGTCAGCATCCTTGCTTTTCAATAAAGTTGTTTAAAAAATGTTGATAATGTTCAATGTTTATCAATCGCTGTTTGTCTAGCTTTCACAGAGAGGCCCAGCAACGTCAGCGGAGCTACATTAGGTGGATGAAAACGCTAACGGTGAGTGAACTAGACAGAATATTATAAATAAGATGTGTTGCCTGTGTCGAGTTGAGAGTCTGTGTTGTGGTGTGTGCCGGTCGTTTGTTGACGTCAGCTTAGCGGACTCCACTTACTACAATGGCATGATCCCAAAATAAACAGATTTTGCTGCAATTTAATTGTAATAAACGGATCAAAAGGATGCTGAAATAACTACATGATGATGCCGATTTGTAAAAAGTCTGAATTTAGTTACAATCTGTTCACACGTTGGCAACAAAAAACAATTAAAAACACTTTTAAAAAATGCTTGATACATGTAAATTGATAAATACAGCTCCTTTAAAAACCCATTGTACACTACCTGCTCCGCACCAAACAGCGGACAGACAAAGTTAGCTGGTGAACATAGTGGAGCTTTTAGCAGCTAAAGAGCCAGGCATTTCCCTCAGGACTTGGTAGAGACCAAAATCAGAGCTAAAAGACTGTGAATATTGGACTTAACATTCATCAGGTGGCCAGAAACACGACTCCAAATGAATGATAACATTGCTCTGTAACTGCTGGAAGTGTAAATACGCAACCATTTGCAAACAAGTTCATCATATTAACTTAAAAGGCGATGATATGTCTATGCTGTGTTCACAATTTGTCTGCTGCAGGTTTTTCTTCCGACCCCATAAACCCAATTTGCTGAAAACTATTGAAATGGTAACCTACTCTTTGCTACAAACTGGATTTGCGTATACATAAATTAGCATAAAGCATTATTGTTACACCAAATAATTAAATATTTAATGTTTTATATGTTATGTTTGCTATAGATTAACAAATATTCTGTTTGTTCGCCAAAAAGTCATTCACAGACAAAGAAATGCACAATATGTTATTTTGCTGTAGCCTACACAGTGATGCTCAGATCAATTAGACCCCAGAGACGTCTGACTCTGTTATAAAACTCAATCGCAGGAATCCATAAAGACTTATTTGGTCTCTGGGAGGGGTAGTGCTGCATAAAAACTGCTGTCAACACCAATTAAAGAGATCCACTGTATTTAACCATGTTTTATAGCTGGGATCTCTGGGACCCCATAAGGAACTAATGCATCATTTTATTTAGCTTCTGAAACATCTCATCAGTTAAAAATCAAGTTTATAAACAAATCTCTTAGTGATGGAAGTATAAAAACATCTAATGTTAATGTTTTGTATCGTGCCACAACCCGGCTCAAGGCTGGACAAAGGAGGGGAGACCACACATGAGCTGTAACTAAAAATATGTTTTATTTTACATAACTAAAAGGGAAATTAACTTAAAGACAAACTAAACACAACATAACCAAAAAGGGTGGAAGCCAGGGAAGAGAGAGACAGGTTGACTGCCACCAGCGTACAGTATATAGTCTTTCTGCCAGACCAGGTGAGCTGAAGCTCCCTGACGACCCGTTTTTTAAATCTTATTATTAAATTTGTTAAGATTTAGGGCCCCTTCATTGATTATATCAGAAAGCAAATTAACTCAGTTGCAACTCAGCAGTGTATGTTTATTTATGTGGTTTAATGTACAGTTTATTTGAGCTACCTTTTCAATCATGGTCATTGTAAATCCCCACTCTGTAACCATGCACAGTTCAGTTTTTCTTTGTTTGTTTTTTGTATCTACTTGTTCTAAAGTTCAACATAAAATGAATAAAAAAGTGTACATCATTGGGTAGATTTGGGGTGATGCAGTGACTACATCTGACCATGAGGTGGCAATGCTTTTCTTTCCTGAGCACTGGGGACATTTTGGTGTTTCCACGTTGTGTGTGTGTGTGTGTGTGTTTTGTCATCCATACATTACCAAGCATGCAGACCAATAGCGTTGTGCCTATAGGCTGAGACAACAAAGGAAAGGCCATTTTAAAGAGTCTCTGTAATGGCTGCAATGACGGGACAAAGGCCAGTCAGGTGCAATGATTTATAATAAGATGGAGCCAGAAAAATGATTTTCAGATAAAAATACAATTTTAAATTTGTTCAATTTTGTGTAAAAATGATCATAAAGAATACAGTGTATCAGTCAATAATACTATGTGTTATTCTTGTACTTGCTACCCTCTTAATATCATTATGTACTGTGATTCAGTTAGTGTTACACTCTTTATACTAATAGATCCCTCCGGTGAGCTCACTGGTATTTTATGGTCACCTATTGATCATGCGATTAGCGGCCCAGCGGGGTCCACCCACTTCATGTCCGGTTGAGAGTAATGGTTATTGAGTGAGCTGTCAATGATAAAGAAGGACATTGACCAGAGGAACACGGTGGTGGTGGTGGTGTTGGTGGACATGGGGGTTGGGGTAGTAGCAGCCACCCTGACCTTCACCTCGCCTCCACACCAGCCCACTAATTTGATAAGACAAAGCAGCAACCATGGTGACCTCCACCTGTGACCCCACCATCCACCCGTCTAACCATTTCTCCACCCTAACCTGACTCTATATCACATGAAGCTTGGAAATGGGTCCTGTGTTTCAGCACAGAAGGTTCATCCATTAGGCTGACTATCCTTCATCCTGCGGGTGATGATGCAATTTGAGAGCAATGTAATCATTCCACGTGATCCAATCTTGGAGTACAGTACAACAACGAGATTAAAGTGGACCCTCAGGCCAGTCCTCATTTTTATATGTTTCTGTTGTCAATAGAACAAGCTCAGCAACTTCATATTGGTATGTTTGTGCTCCTAAAGCTACAATCAAAGACCTTGTATACATGGAAAATCCTTGTTTGCCTATTAGCCCTTTCAGGGCTGAGTCTTGACCCAAGAGGATTAAAAAAATGTGAGTTCTGATACTGTACATTGCAGTATTTAAGTATCTGCAACAGTAGATACTTAATAAATAGATGTGAAACATAGGAATTTAAATGGAGTGTTTCCACTGTTTGCTCATTTGCCTCTAACCCACAGACCAAATTTAAATTTAAACTGTGACATACAGATCAAAAAATTTAAATCTAACAAATCTAATAAATGTGGCCGTGTTTGATACAGGATTAAGGCTCTGTATGTCGCATGCTTGTTTCACAGGATTCGGTACAGCAGATGAAGCAGTGGAAATTAATTCTCCTGGGACTCCTGAGAGGGAGAGAGGGCAGGAGAATAATGGAGGGTAACTTTGAGAGGATTATAGTGACCGCAGATGTTTGGAGGAAGAAGAATATCAGAGCAGTGAATATAAGTGACCACACATTAAGCCAAGAGACAAGAAATAAGCAACCACTGGCTTCTTCAGATTGTATTACCACAAGCCCATAAATTATAATACACATCCAGACAATTAATCTTACTACAGTGCATGAACTACAACTTCAAGGTGAACCAGAGACCACTGAATGCAAATGAGACACGCTGCAGACAACAGAAAATGTTGATAAATGAATAGAGTTTTACTTAAACTTGCATTGATTTATTTTATTGGCCACTCGGGGGCAGCGCAACAAGCTGTAAACACAACACTGGCATATTATCAGCTTGATTGTGCAGCATTTTAATGTCGCTGTTGAGTTGGTCGAGTTGGGCTGTAACTATAAGTAACAAAATAATCTAAAAAAATAATTTAAATTCCATTTATGACTTATATACTGAAACTATAAGTAACAAAATGATTAAAAAAATAATTTTAATTCCATTTATGACTTATATTACATTTACACATCTTATAGTCCTCATTCAGAGCTTTCAACTGCAACCCAAAGCTAGTTAATGGACCTTTGACCTTGAGGTTACATACATATGAAATATTAAATCTTTCTAAAGGTCAAGAATGAACTCCTACTCTCAAATTTTGAAGTGAGTGAAGAAAAAAGTACAATATTTCACTCAAAAATTTAATGGAGTATAAAGTTGCATAATATGAAACTAAAGTAAAGTAAAAGTTCCTCAAAATAGTACTTAAACCTGCATTAACTCACTTCCTTTTACCACTTGGGGGCAGTAGAAATAAGCTGTAAACACTAACATATTATCTATTTTAAGTTGTTGTTGATGTATGGTTGTTAGCATATTTTTAGTAAACAGTTGCCTAAATGTACATCTAGCAGATACAGAGCAACATTAGCATTCATTCATTCAAGTTGTGTTTCAGGCCACACGATGAATGAGTCCAATATGAATTCTCTTTTGGCTCTGTTTTTGGTCTCCACCAATTCTTAGCTGCAAAATGCTCCACGATCTTCACCAGCTAGTCGCTAACTGTGTCTGTCTGCTGTTTGGTGTTGGGTAGGTAGCGTACAGTGGGTTTTTAAAGCTTTTTTGCTGAAAACTGCTGCCTGCTTTGTCTGGAAATACTGCTGATGACAGTGGAGAGAGTGAATCGAAACAAACCAAAACAATGAGCTGAAAGACGCTAAAAACGCTCTTTGGAGATGAGGGGAACAGCAGAGCTGGATGATAACCCACTGTGGGTTCAACTAGAGATCCCCATTAAACATAGTCATTTGACCCATTGCTCATTTAAAAATATTGATTAGTGCAGCTTTAAAATATATATATATATTTTTAGAACAATGGACCAAATGACAACGTGTATTGTGACAAGTGATGAACCCACAGAGAATGAACACCCAGCTCTGCGTTTCTAGCATCCTTCAGGTCATTGTCTTGGTTTTCTAGCCCCAACCTTTACTGTTTAGGTCACTCGCAACACTCTCACAGCGTTGTTTTCAGCTGAAAAAGCTAAAAAAAACTGACCATCCACCACCTGCACAGCAACCAACAGCACACAGGCACAGTTAGCAACTAGCTGGTGCCATATATTTATTTATTTATTTATTTTCAGGAGTTGTTGGAGACCAAAACAGAGCTAAAAACAGATTGAATTTTGGACACCAGGTGGTCAGAAGCACGACTCCAAATTAATGATAATGTTGTTCCATAACTGCTGGATGTGTAAATAAGCAACTGTTTGCTAACAACTTTGCCAATGAGATCAATTTATAAGACGATGATATGTCAGTGTTGTGTTTATAGCTTGTTTCTGCTGCCCCCAAGTGGCCAAAAAAATCTGTTGTTGCATGACAGGAGGAAACATCTATATCTATAACACACACACTGGATTTAAATCACTCCCTGACTGTGTTCAGCCACCTTTAGCCACAATAAACACATTTCCTGAATAACGCGCCACACCCCTCTCCACCGACCCAACCATATTTATCCAGTAACTTCCTTTTCAACTGCCCAGGAGACAGCTGGGCAAACACTGACCCATATCTGCCCCTTTCCCCATGACCCTTTAAGCTGACCTCACCCCCGCCGGCTCCCCATTTAGGCCCCCCCGCTCCCTCCGTTGGCCCCTTAGTTCAAGCGGCCCACCTCGCCAGCCAAGCAACTGGACCTGATGCCCACCCAGGTCTGCGGTCCCTCAGTGGGGGCGACGTGTGAGACTCAGGAATTCACAACACTTAAGAGTTTGGGCAAATACAGAAGGTCACTCCACACAAGGAGCAGGGTCAGCTTCTTTAGACAGGACCAGCAAACCACACACTGCTGCCAACTTTCTTTCTTTGTTTCTCTCTTAACTACACACACATAGCTGGATATGTAAACTGTGATTCCTTTGTTTTCTTATTAGTGCTGTTTTCTGCAGTGGTCCGGTGAGGGATGGATGAAGCTTAACTGAACCTATAGGCTTCTGCTATTTCTGTTCCTCTTTCTCCATCTCTTTCTCTCGTTCTCTGTTTCAAACACACACACACACACACACAGACCAACACACACCCTCGCCTGATTTATTCCCCAGTGAGTGCACTCTTTAACCCTTCCAAGGCTCAGGCAGCCAGGCTTATATAATCTGCAGAAAAACAAAAAAAGATCTCCACACTTCAGGAGCGTAAATGTCTGAGCTGTTTATTCTTTCAGCATTATTGTAAAGTACTTGATGTACTTGGAGGAACGTACATTAAGTAATAAAGGGAGATCAGGTAAACATGGGTGGAAATACTGCCTAGTGTGATGGTGCAACCTGATGGAAAATAAAAGCTCACAGTGCTCTGGCTTTGTTTACCCAAAATTAACTTGGTGTCAACTTTGCTAAATGTGAATGTTAATGATAAATAGACTTCCTCACGCAATCACGCTGTTACATTTTAACAACACTCCACTGTTAATCAAATACTTCAAGGCTGATCATCACACTAGGTGACGCTTTCAGGTACTAGAATTTCATAATAGTTTCCAAGGAAGTTTACTGGAAAGAACTATTTGGTACTCATTATAGGGAAAACAGGACAATGCTCTGAGACAGTACGCATAGTAATACCCATTTATTTAATAGTTACTGTACGTAGTTAGTTGATTTTAAAAACAGATGTTGATTTTTCAGAAGAATTTGAATAGAACTGCAAAAATCTCAGTGAAAACGGACAGATAACCATTTAGACCATGACTATTCTTTTTTTCAAGTCAAGTAAACTCTATTTATAAGGCCAAAAATCCAAAACTTGCCTCAGAGGGCTTTACAGTCTGTAGAGCAAAAGGCACCCTCTATCCTTAGACCCTTGGTTTGTTGGAAAACTACAACTACACAGAAAGACAAGTTTCTTTTATTTAAATGTTTATCTGACCTGCCCTTCACTGACAAAAAGACTTTACTTTGGTAAGTTAAGTTACACTACCAATTAACCGGAATTAATAGAAAGTTTACAGATTGAACACCAAATAGGAATCTTTCCAAGAGATTACATTTACATATACATTCCTTTCTAGGAATTTATTAGGAAATTATGGTATTAGGACATGATGGACTGCTACAGAGTGCTACAGATTATTTAATCCATTTAACCACAAATCTGTCAAACAGTTTTCATAGTTTAGATAAGAAACAGAATCTATCCGAAAACAAGCAAATGAAAAGAAAACAACATGTTCTCACAATCAATAAAATGGTCCGATCTTGTAGCCAGAGGAACAATACATACAGTAAGAAAAATAATAACACAATAATAACAGAATTCTTGCAGCGGGGTTAATTTCATTAGCTGAGGTTGATATAATCATTTTACAAAAACAAATTGATCTGGATTAAATTAAGTTAACTTCGGCTAATTGATCAACCTACATAATCATTATATTATTATATGAATATTAAGTCGACAAACTATTATTATCTGTTGATATTCCTCCTGACTATCTTGAATCATTTTACAGTCAGTACCTCCTTTGTGAGACTCTGGACTTTCTGCTCTGAGCCACAATCATCATGCCAGCAAAGCTGATCTGAGGCCAGATCAGGTGCTCTTTGAAAACATAGATCTCCATCTTAGCAGCACTAGTAATATTTTGCTGTGTGTGACCCATCCTCGGCTCACCTGCTGTATCTCCGTCCTCCCAGTTTATGCTGGGAGGTAGATTTCTGCTCCCAGCATAGCAACCGCTAGAGTCACTCCAGTCCCCAGTGTGTGGCCACGCCCTGGGGTCTAATTAATACAACACACTGTGCATCCATATGGCTCTGTGTGATTAAACAGATAGAGAGGGGAGGGAAGATGAAGGGAGAGAAAGACAGGAGAGGATGGGGTGGGGGTGCAGGTGGGGTCCACTCTTCAATGTTTCCTTCATTGATGGATAAGAATATATTACTGCATTAGCTGTTTCCCTCTGCTTGCAACAACTGTACTCTGTTCAGGGCAATGAAACAGGAAGCCGACCTTGGCACAAAGCAGCGTGATTAGACCCTGAAAAATCAATACGTAAAATGTTTGAGTCAATCAAAGAGACAATGAATACCATCTTTTTTTCATGTCATCCGCTATGAAACAACGTTTCCTCAAGGCCAGATACAAGTGTTGGAACAAAGCCCTGACCCCCTTGTTGGAACAAAGCCCTGTTTGCAGACCACAATCCCCGAGTGGGTTTCTTCACGAGAATGGATTAGAGATAGGTGAGGGCTGGGGTTAATGGAGAGGGACAGGCCTGGGGCAACCGGCAGCAACATGAAGTGTAGACCAGGAGAAGAAGAGAAAGCAGAGAAGAAGGGAAGTGAGAGAACAGTGGTGGAAATGACGGACTATGTGTTTTGTGGTGTCCAGAAATCTTAACAGTTGTGCAGAATGTAAAGCTCCAGCTCACCTTCCACCATCCTTTCAATTTACTCTCTCAGGTCAGTTCACCCAAGTTACAAAAAAATCCCAGTTTCTCATTTACCTGTCTGTAGTGAATAACATGTAAATATGCTTTTAATTGAGCAGGTTTTTATGTATTAAGATTTCTGCCTCCACCGCGGTACGATGGAGGTAGCATCTCAAAGCAACAGAGCTTTGAGCTAAATGCTAATGTTGGCATGCTAACACATCACTATCAATGACAATGCTAACATGCTGACATTAAAGCAGAAGTAGGTAACTTGTATAAACATAACTTTTTGTCATATTTGCTAAAACTCTCACTATGTCCTGACAGTAGTACATGAGACAGATAATCTGTGAAACTGTGACCTTCTGCCCCTAATGTCATTTGCAAGAATCCATCGCGCCTGAATCAAAACAACCAATCAGAGCAGGAGGAGTATCTGACCACTACTCCTGCAAACGCTGTGAGCAGCTCCCCTCCCCCGTGCATGCGCTCACTCGATCAAGCTCCGTATCTTTCAGTGAGCGGACACAATGGCGGACAAACAACCACCGAACAACCAAACAATGAGAAAACTGCCCATCCCTCCTTTGTCAACAACAGCTTACACGACAAAGACAAGTAAACAGAAGACGACCAATGAAGAAAAGCAAGCTAAAAAGAAAGAATTAGACCGAGCAACGCCGCGCCTGGGAGGGGCTTTGGAGGCAGGCTGGAGCGCAGCGATGATGGAGGGGAGTGAGCTGGAAGTTGTACTCGTTCAAATTTTCAAGCTAAGTCCACTCCCTCCTCAATCCTACCGACTTCTGCTTTAAGCAGGTATTAAATTTACCATGTTCACCATGTTAGTTTAGTGTATTAGCATGCTAACATTTGCTAATTAGCACCAAACACAAAGAAGAGCTGAAGCTGATGGAAATGTCCATAGATTTTCAGGTATTTGGTCATAAACAAAGGTAAAAAAAAAAATTGAAATTGTACCCTGATAATAGCGCTACAGGAAAAGTGAAGGGATCACCAAAGATACTATAATTCATTCTCTGGGGAACATGAATGTCTGAACCAGAGTTCACAGCAATCCATCCAATAGTTGTTGAGACATTTCTCTCAAAACCACAAATGTCAACCTCATGGTGACGCTAGATGAAAAGTCAGGAGTTAACCAAAGATATTACAATTCATTCTCTTGGGAACATGAAAGTCTGCACAGAATTTCATGTCAGTCCGTCCAATAGTCATCAAGACATTTCACCAAAAGCCAACTGACCAACAGACCGACCAACTGACTGACCAACAGTGCCATCCTCAGAGCCATGGTGGTAGCAAGCCTAAACAGCAGTGTTTGAGGGTTGTCTCGTGGCCTTTTTGAGCCTTTTCTGCACACTTTCCTCAGGTCTGAATTTCAGCAGACTTTCTTGAGGGAATATCCCACAATTCCTGGTGTTGTAATGTTAAAAACGATGGCAGAGGAAATCCAAATAATGCGTTCAATCCTGCGAGCACCACAAACTAAAAAAAAAAATCCATTAATTGCAGCAGAAATCTCATCTAATTATGTCAGAACCATTCATGTACCTGCATGGTTAGATACCACTAGAGGTGAGAAAATATGTTGAACTTCAAAGCAGCATTCATCATCTTTCCCTCCCTTTTTGGTTTTACATCATTACACCTTTTGCCATTCATTGCTATACCTCCGGCATCCTTTGAGCTTCTCTTTCCTCAAAGCTACCCCACGGCTCCAACCCTTGCTCCCTTTGTCCCACCCTCCATCCTTTCTTTGTCCTGCTCCTCACATCACTGCCGTCGTGCGCACAGGGGATGCGATATCTCCGCCGCTCCCCCTCCCCCATGCTCTACCCTCGTCCCCCCCTTTCCTTTCTTGAGGGCGCTTGGGTGCGTTGTACGTGTTAACCGGTGAGTAGTCGCTCAAACACTGAGTGTGTGCGTGCATGTGTGTTTGAGTGATAAATGAAGAGAGACTTGAGGACGGGGAGGGGGGGGCTGTGTCATAGATGATGACTGCATATCTCTGCATGTGAGCCCTACACTCACTGCCACTGCAAAGGCCACCCGATTTATCTCTCAAATACATATAAATGTGTTATAAGGGCAGCTATACAGCCTGCATGGTCGGCTCCTGCAGAATGATTCCCCCGGCACACATTGCAATCACATCAGCCCTCCTTTTCTCAGAACCAGTCACTCCATTAATGCTTTCAGTGCCACGTCTCCTGTGGCCTCAGCATGTTAATGCCCACATTCTCCATCAGTCACCCTCCACCACATGACACTCCATCTTAAACTGGAACCATAGGCAACAGCACAGGGAAGGGAGAAGTGGTGGAAATTATATTGTGTTGTATAGTGTTTTTCAACCGCACTGGTCTTCTCACAAACACACACACAAACACAAAGGCAGTCACATTATGTGCATAATATACAGCAGACATGAGTTCAGGCTAGTTACAAGTTATCTGCAGATTTTACATACAAAACTTTTAAATAATTATAAAATATGGACTGCATTATTACAGAGCTTTTATCCATTTACACTGATGGTTGCAAGCTACCATGGAAAGTACTGGTGTAACCATGAGGAGCAATTGGGGTTCAGTTTCTTGTTCAAGGACACTTCAACATGTAGGCAGGAGGAGCCGAGGATCAAACCGCCAACCCTGTGATTAGTGGGCGACCAGCTCTACCTGTTGTGGCTCTCCAGGTAGATGCTTTGTTATAGATTCAACTAGTCGACAGCACACAAAGTAGTTAAATTTAGCCCCAACTTCATCAGCTTTAAGTGCTGCTTATATGAATCAGCAATAATCATCCCGAAACATATATAATAACATAATACTGAAATGGACCATTCTGCATAATGAGTACTTACTTTAAAGCTGCTATGATCAATATTTTCATGTTAACAATCAAACAAATGACAATGTGTAATGTGAATGTGAGGTTGCTCGTACTGATGAACCCACATAGAATTGTCACGAGACTCTCAGCTCGATGGAGCGTTTCAGCGACTTTCAGCTGATTGTTTTGGTTTTACGGCCCGCTACTTCACTGTTATGGTTCACTTTTGCTGTTCTCATCAGCATTGTTTTCAGTCACAGCAGGCAGTTGTTTTTCTTCAAAAAAGCATAGCTAAACCCACTGTACACTAGCTGCCCTACTACTCACAATCTAGCTGGTGAACAGAGTGGAGCTTTTAGCAGCTACAGAGCCAGATATTTCCCTCAGGAGTTTGTGAAGACCAAAAGCTTAAACACACCTTGAGTGGCAGCACTGTCAGAAAAAAACAGAAGAAGAGCATCTTGTGTACCCGTTCACAGCACAGCCAAACAAACTGTGGGCTGAAAGTGCCTCGTCGTCTTAATAGAAAAGTGTCCTCCACATGACATGAACTGTATGCATGCAGCAGCTTTTGTTTTCCACTTTACATCCAGTATGCACATGCATTGTTTCCTTTGAACATCTTGTGTGTGGGTACGTAACTGAATCTTGCGTGGGAAAGGCAGACTCCGCCAGTAACAATGAGAGCTATAGAAAGGCAATTACAGATGCAAATATGTGACTGGGAAGTGCTATTTAAAACAGGTTTGATGCAATGAACAGGATTTTAATCAGATAAGATTTATCTACTTTTAACTTACATTTGATTGTGAAACTATTAGTAATTTTACATTGTAGTATTACTAAGTACATACTGCGCACACACACATACATAAATAAATCATACATAAACTGACACACACACACACACAGAACAGCATTTAAAGAAGAAACAGGAGCTGACATGACGGTTTTGATTATTTGCGACGTGAGAGGAGGGATGTCACCTGGGAAGTGTGTTACGGCTGGGAAATCTGGAAACAGTAAAAAACGAAGAGGGAAAAAGGAGGAGAAAAAAAACAGGGAACATCAGAGGTAGGCGGGTATGAAAGTTGGCTGGTGTGACCTCTGGCCTCCCTCTCTCTTGGCTGCTCCCTTTGAGCCGCTAAAAGGCGTGCGGTGTGAGAAGCCAGAAGACAGCTGCACCCCCCCTTCTCCTCCTCTGCGCTCTCTCTGGGAAACTGAGGTCCCCTTTCTCAACTCGCTTTAAATGCTGTGGGGTCAGGAGGAGCCGGGGCCCAGTTGAGGTGGTCCAGCCGGGGATAAAGTTTCACTGCTTTACACGGCCAGTCTGGACTGTTTTGTGTGTGTGTGTGTGTGTGTGTGTGTGTCCGTGAGAGGGAAAGAAAGGGGAGCTGCTTGTGGAAAACTACTCTGCTGTTGTCTCTCTATTAAACCCACAAATAAAGAAGAAACTCGCTGTAACGATCCCAAACACCCTCCCTCTGCCACTACAATCTCACACACACACCTCTCATCCCACGCAAATACACATATTTACACATCACAGTATGTGCATACACACACATGGCTTCCTTTCTGTACAGCAGCTAAAGTAGCTGTAAGGAAAGGAGAGAAAACTTTAATGTGCAGTGCGGAAGTCTGCTGTGAATAACGGAGTAAACCCAGTGACATATTACAAAAAGCTCACCTTTTTTTGGCACCTAAAATGACAAAAGAACTGTCTGAGGGAATCGTTTTTTTAGGAGCAGGAACGCAGTCCTGAGCACATGCTGAGAGACAGAGATTAGCTTTGTTGCTCATCCATAGCTCAGCTTTTGAAATGTGGATGTCTTGAGAATTGCAGAGATGCTAAGGAATTAATAATTTGGCCATCTTTTCTATCAAATGTTTAATATTTATCCGTGATCAGTGAATGTGGCCACATCTACAGAGAAGTCCCCGGCAAAAAAAGAAGCATTCAGACAGTCAGACAGGTTGTAAACAGGCCAGTAGTTAAGCCAGATTATGTAAACCACTTTATTACGGGGTAAAACTGAAAGTGAGTGCAGCTGAAGTGTTGGTAATAAGCTATCATTGCACATGAAAACTGCACAACTGTAAGTACAACAGGTCAAAGTTGAACTAGGAGATCAGTGGGTAACCTGTGATGGATGATGGATGTTTCCACGGAGAGTTCGGGCAGTAATTTAACCAAGATCAAGAGCATACTTTCAAGCCGACATGGATGAGAAGTCCTTTAAGTGCTCAGAAAAATGGAAATTTCAACATCTTCAATTCAATGATAAACTCCATCTGCTGAGGAAGACTGTGTGATATAATCCAAAGCTCCAGAACAGCTACTAAATGGACCTTGTAGTGAGATTGTTTTGTCAAATAATTTTATCATTAATCTTAATTTCTTCTTCCTAATAAGTTTGTCTAACCTGGAGGTTTGTTTAAAACCTGTATGATCACCTGACTCCTCGTGTTTATTCACTCTATTGGACTTTTTATGTTAATGTTGCGGCATTCACAGTTTTCATCAATTAACTGAGTACAATGTCAGTGGTGGAGGAAGTATTCAGATCCTTTAATTAAGTAAAAGTACTAATATCACTCATGAAAACACAATGTTACCAAGTACAAGTCCTGCGATTAAAATGTTACTTAAAGATATAATCTCAAAGATTTTCATTTATTAAATACATGTCTGTTAAGTCACTATCTATCGCCGAATGATGCAACACAATGGTGACTGAGCCTATGGCCCACTGATGAAAGCTCTTGCATTTGCAGTATTACAACCCGGGTGTCGGGAGCGGCTTTCCCGGAAAAATCACAAGCGGCGCACAGTTAGGCTTTTAACAAGCCGGTGTCTGCTAGTGTTGTGAGTAAACGGTTACTATGGCCGAACAAACAAAGAAAAGATCGATGACTACAGACGATGAAACTTGAAACTGAAACTGAGTGAGGTCCAAAAACACACCTGCAATCACCGATTATTGCCATAGGTGCCGTGAAAGACAACGAAATGAAAATCTTGGAGATTACAACTTTAAGTAAACATCTGTAAGTATCAGAAAAACGTCCCCTGTGACTGTTATACTATCATATATTATATATTTTTTAATGGATTTAAATGGATTTTCTTGATTATGAANTAACTGACTTGAAAATTATTAAAAAATAAATTTAAATTATCAAAATAATTGAAAGCAAAAGCAACAAATCCCCCCACTTTAGAAGCTGGAACCATGAAAAGTTTTTGCATGAAAAATTACTTTTGATGATTATCAAAATAGTTGCCAATTAATTTTCTGTCAGTCGACTAATTGATTAAGTTTGATTTATAACAAAACATTTCACTTCCAGTCCTTTGTATGTTTTGTGCAAAAATCTTAATCTGTAAAGTAACTAAAACTGTCAGATAATTGTAGTGAAGTAAAAGTACAATAATTCCCTCTGACATGTAGTGGAGTAGAGAGTACCTCAAATTTGTACTTAGTTACATCCCACCACTGTACAATGTCATCATTACCAACAGGACTGATGGCCAAAACTACCAAAATAAACTGGAGGTATCCTTTGACGCTTTACCCAAAAGAGAAGGAGAGAAAACCAGAGAGAGA
>NTHP01000029.1:1627945-1655039 GCA_003416845.1 Oplegnathus fasciatus
GGGGGGGGTAGGGTTTTTCATTATGCAATAAACAGACAAACAACAACAACAACAGCGACAACATTAACATTGTTATCTTGAGGTAGAACATTAACTTCAGCATTTGGAAGTGCTTTATGTTGGATACTCGTTTTTTTTTCGTTTTGCTTCGACAAGCAAGAGAGAGAGACGATTCTTGACATCTGAGGTAGTGCGGCACCTGATCTTGTAATTTTCAAAACCAATCAGTTCCTCCGCGTGTAAAGTAATTGTGAGCACAGGGGAAGGTAAAGTCCCTAAAAGCTTCCCGCAACACATTCATTCCGGCTGAGGTAGGTTTTTGTTGAATCGTAAGGTTCACACAGCCAAGTCTAGTGCCTGTATGAAGGCCGAGAACTCATAAAAAATGTTGATATCAGTGAAACAAAGTCCTGAGACAGAATATATCGAATCCCTGGACGAAGGCTGAGGTCTTCTGTTAGCGAGAAGGTGGAATCATTGGTAGGTGAGAGCAGGCAGCAGGAGTCTTTGACATCCACAGAAAAGTAGAGATAAGACCAATAACTTATAACCACTTTGACATATAGGTGATAAAGATATATATGTATATATATATTTATAAACTTAAAAATAAAATCATCATTGTATAACAAGGACATTCTGGGGCCTCTATTCTGTGTGCTGCCCAACACCGGAAAATTAACAAAAGACCAAATTGTACAAATAAAGAACATTTAAGTGGCCTGCTGAGCTAGAAACAGCCCCGTCCATCAGAAGAGAGCTCTCCCAAACACCTGGGCCAAAAACACTCTGATACACAGTCCTAGATCCTCTAGAACTTCTTAACTTACCAATAAAAAAAAATCTTTGCACAAAAGGAAAAACTACTTTGAAAGGAAACACTTGTCAACCTGAGTGAGAGAAGAGTCTAAGTGGACACTGTGGACAGTGCCGTGTGAATTGGCCTTCATACACGATTAGCCTTGGTCCTGCCGACCCGCTCCTGCCGCAGGAGGCTCCTGGAACTGCGTCTCTCGCTCCACCGCGAACTCGTCCACCGGTATCGTAGACAGCTGGGTGTCGTTCAGCGCGTAGGACTCAGACTGAAAACAAATGCAAACAATAGTGATTAAATAGAGTTAGATAGAGGGTATATACATTGGACATTTTAGCCTTTATTGACAGATGCTGACATACAACAACAGGTCCCTGTTCAGAAATCTGCAGCTACATGGCAGGTTTTCCAGCCCCCAGGCCACCAGGATGCTTGGCTTCTTTTTTATGTAAAGACCTATTTTAGTGTAGTTGGGGCTTTTGTTTATTCCTCTGAATTCCCTTACGGTTTCATCTCAATGTTATTTTTAGTGCTTTTATCACACTATTAAAAAAGGTAGGTGTAAAAAGCTGTAGCTTCAACCTACACATTTACAGTGTGTAGAAAAACTTTTATCCTGTTTTATTGTGTTGTATCACTTCTACTGTACTGTATTGTTGGGAATAATTGCCTTTCTATTGATTTGCCCAATTGTTTGAGTAATAATGAATTAAATTAAATCAATAGTCTTGCTTTGATTTGTCCTCTAGTTGTGACTGTTGGAAGCTGCAGTCATTCTTTACCAAGAGACTTCTACAAAGCTTTAGGTCATACTTTTGTTTTAGTGAAGGAAACAAAGAAACGCAGGAAAGACTGCTGTCTTTTTGCTGAAAAAGTGACAAGAATTTCTTCAAAAATGTGAAACCTTAAAGCCTGATATTTGCACAGCTTATCTTTCACACTGCTGAATTGCTCCTTCTGATGGAATAAATAGTCTGTGGTTATAATGGAAATAAACTGGAGCGATTGACCCCGAGTGAGAATTAAAATAAAACAAATTTAAAGGTAAACCAACTATATTTTATCACAGCTTGGGTTTTGTTTTCGATTATCAGTTATGATAGGGGTGCACTCACCAAAGTAACTTCTGAGATACCAGAACGTAGCGACATTGATAAAACTATGTCCAATGGTGCAAGAAACACGAGTGATCAGAAGGTCACACATATTAAACAAGCCGACAGTTTTCCTGAATTACCTACTATTTTATTTGGAGGTAGAACTAAAAGTGAGACACCTGTGAATCTCTGAAAACAGCTACGGCAAATACAGTGGGTCAAACTTAAACTTGAATGGATTAAAAGGCTTTCACTTCTCTTTGTGTCTCACTGTCAGGACTCACCATGCATGCATCTTGTGTGTTGGGTTGAGAGAAAAGTCTCTCGAGCTCGTTGCTGTCGGCCACTTTCTTCCCTGCAGCACTGCCATTGACCTCCATCTCTCTCCTGGCAGCCCCGTTCAGCCCAGAGGCCCCCTGGGAAGAGGAAGAGGATTCCAGCACCGTGCTGTGCCCTGCCTGGGGGGTCGCCTGAACCGTCTTACACATCATTAACCTGGGGACACACATAAAACACTTGTCAGCTGCATACACATGATAGACCGACATTAACCCTCAACAACGATTATTGGCGAGTTATTTCCATTGGCTCCATTCATTAGGGATTTACACATCGTGTTTGTACTGACCTGCCGCGGTAGCTGAAGGCGAGGAAGAGCACACAGAAGATGATGCAGGTGACTCCGATGTGAATGCCGATTATGATGCCTGTAGTGGATGTTTTGCTCTGTTCATCTTTCACACAGTCGCAGG
This sequence comes from Oplegnathus fasciatus, assembly GCA_003416845.1. Lineage (NCBI taxonomy): Eukaryota > Metazoa > Chordata > Actinopteri > Centrarchiformes > Oplegnathidae > Oplegnathus > Oplegnathus fasciatus. Next base: position 1,630,609 of record NTHP01000029.1, read on the forward strand.
GGACGTCCAGCACTGAGGACAGACAGGACACCACACAGTCAAATCAGTTTGTACATTATAAACAAGGGTAATGTCAGGGAGGTGTGCATGTGACTGAGTGTATGAGAGACATCAACGGTCAGCTTGATTATGCTCATGACACGAGATGAGACATGCGACTCAGTGAGACACATCCATTAAACATGGATGCGCTGGGGTGATGTGGGACAGTGTGTAGCTACATTGTGTGTGTGGCTGCGTTTGGTTGTGTCAGATAGTCACCAGATTTCTCCACCGCCTCCCGAAGCGAAACAAATCGCATGGTGGCATTGCCATCTCCGTGTTGGTTGTATGCAAGCAGCTTTATCTCATAGACCAGTGCAGGATCTGGACAAAACGAAAAGACAGAAAGGGATATTCAGATAATGAATGAAGTGCAGGGTTAAAAAAGAAAAAAATGGGGCAGTATTTATTAAGCATCTCTAAGGATATCAATCCTCACTGGACAAATTTGTGACTCATATTTGGTCCTTCTTTTAGCCCAAGGAAAAAATATATCTTGTCAACTTTCTCAACCTAGGAAAGTACTCCTATTTCTCCTGATAGTTAGGAGAGTAGTCCTTTTCTTTGCTGAAAATAAGAGTAGCATGCTTCATAATTAACTCTGAAGTCCTTCTCTGAGGTACGAGTGTTTTTAGTCCTAGTTTAATTTACAGCACAGTTCCATGAAGGAAGTCTGAGATGCTTGTTTATGGGCCCAGATCACTGTATCAAATATGGTTTCTTTAATGAAGATTACAATGACGATTAAGATTATAGAAACAGCTCATTACACAATCCGTTATTATCAACTACTGTATGTCTCACCCAGCTGAGTGATGTTGTACTGGGTGACGTTGCGAGGGAAGGCGAGGGGACCAGTGAACAGTGGTGTGTGGGCTCTTCTGTAATACAGCCTGAAGCCTTGTTGTTGGCCCATCTTGGAGGAAGGTTCCCACGTTGCTTGTATGACACTGCTGTTCACCACCTTGGTGTAGAGGGAAGGAGGCGCGGGTACTGCAACACAATACAGACTGTCAACCAAAGTGGTACAACAACATGATAGTGGCAACACCTAACGGTTAATGGGAGAGCTTTTATTTTGTATCTTTGCGGTATGAATTATGACACCTCATTTGCAGTAACGTGTACAGTAAAGGCACTACTTTACACAAACAGGAATGCACTAAAAATGTCACCAGGAGGAGTGGGAAATGTGTAAATATCTAATAATGTTTCACAATTGACAATAACTGACATAAAGAATCAAAAGGAATGTAACATTGACGGTTACTATGTTTTTTTAAAAAGCGTATCCACCTTTTATGGATATTCTGCAATTTGTAAGCTCAATATTTTGCATGTTTTAGCTCTCAGTGATCACTGCAAACATGCAGCTCTATTGCAAATGTCCATGTTTATTATTGGAAAAAGATATGCTTTGTGTGCGTGTTCTGCTTCCAACTCACCCTCCCCATGAGTGCTCTCGGTGGCACTGTCCGATGGTTTGCTGGCCCCGTGGGATGTGTAAGCCTTGACGTAGAAGGTGTAACTGGTGGAGGGCTCCAGGTCCCTGATGATCTGCTGCAGCGTCACCTTACTGACGGCCTCCTCGTACTCCATCTCCGCTGGGTCTGTGGGAGGAATGATAGAGGAGGAGTAACAGAAAGAGGAGGTGAGGGAGAGTGACAGACAGAAAGAGGAAAGAAAAAAGAAAACAGGGATGGGAGGAGGAGCAGGCATTAAAGTGATGGAAAATACGATCAAGAAAGGAAACAATAAATACAATCTGTTTCTGTCATCATTTTATGGTTACTGCCCATTTCACTGGTTTTATCAGAGCAGCTCTGTTAGGTAATAGCTAATCTAGTTTGGCCCTGGGAGCCTGAATGACAATGGTTGGGTGAATTGCAGGGGTGGAGTGAGGAGATGGAGGGGGAGTTATAAAGGATGTGTTAAAGCATTTTATTGCTCTTAATCCAGAGACACCCAACCATAACCACTATCTACCTCCAGCTCTCAACCCATCGGGCCATGCCATCTTGGAACGGTAATTACAGCAGATCCTATTGGTTGGCCCCCGGGGCCCTTAATTATCCATCCGATAGAACTACTGAGGAGAACGGCAGCTGGCGCTATGAGACTCTCACACAGAAACACACACATACACTTGCCCAAAGCCGTAAATAAACACACTGCATGCGTGTAAACAAGTGTGCATGTATGAACACACACGGGGAGCATCATACCAATAGTCCACACATATGGATCCCAAGGAATAAAATCTGAAATGTAGTTTTTTTTAGTAATCCTTATTATACCATCTTTATAGTGGAGTAGGGGGACTTGTACTATAGCACTGAACACAATTTTTGTTGACATCTACCTCTTGTTTGAATTTGGAGTTTGAATGCACTTACTTTACGTATCTTTGGACACAAGCATCTGACAAATGAATGCAGTGTAAATGTGATTGGAAACACTAAAAAACTGTGCATTTCTGATTTCTGCAACTGAGACTGTTGATAGGGTTGTATGTGTCTGGGGCCTGTCTCACCAAATTTGCAACATGCAAGCTGCGACTTGCAACAGGAGGTAATTTCCTCACATATTTCCTAATTTAAAAAGAAAAAAGAAACAACCTACTAAGCATGCAAGAGGCAAATTCATCTGCAATTTGCGAGAGACAATCATTTGTGCAACGGGCCTCTCGCTGACAATGTTAGTGCCGTCTATATTCATCACTTCAGTATAACAGCTCATTGACATTACGAAATACAATATACTCACATAAATGCTTCCTCATTTGCTGTAGTTTGTAGTTATGTGAAAAGATTTAAGTACATGAATGTTTAGCTGCAGCCATAACTTAAAAGTTGTTTTTTTTTTTTAATTTTCAATGAAAAGGTCTTTTGGCTTCTCTGTAGGACTTCTTAACATGACAGACATCATTCATTCTGAAGTGATCACAAGCTTTTTTTGTCTCTCTTTCGCCTCTCTGATAATGCTTTATCTATTACTTATTTTACAACTTAATTTCATTGTAACTTATTTTTATGTAAATCTATTCCATATAATTATTTGGATCTTCCACCTGAAGTCCTGCGGATGTGGAGCACATAACCGATGATGTCCTGAGTGTTCTGATCGGGCTCCCTCCAGGACACCTGAATGGTGGTGGGTGAGAGGGCCTCGGCCTGCACGTTGGTGGGCACACCGGGTAGTCCATCAGCCCAGAGCACTGTGAGGCGAGCACTGGCCTGTGTGGAGCCGGCGCTGTTCTCAGCGATGCACTGGTAGATGGCCTCGTCATCCTGGCTGATACCGTATATCGTCAGTGTGCTGTGAGAGGAGGAGGAGGAGGAGGAGGAGGAGGAGGAGAGAAGAGGTGGAACAGGAAGGAAACAAAGTGGGAGAGAAAAAAGGAAATGTGGAAGTTTAGTTTCTCTGACACCAACGTGAAACATAAGAGTTGCTGTGCATTTGAGCAGGTGAAAATTGTGTCCTGTGATTCCCTGCCTTAACTTGTAAGAGGTACTTTAATGTGTAACTATAAAGCACACACCAAGGTTGCACAATACCAGAACATGTTACAGAACAGAAGGTTTTAATCTACATCTGGATCTTTATCTGCCCTAAAATACACACAATAGACAACCATGCTGGTTGGCTGATAGTGGCCATGCTTTTTGGAGGTTATCGAAATCCTGTTGGGGAATATTACGGCATTGTACAAGAAAAATGTGCACAAAGTTTCAAGTGAGTCAGACTCATGACCACTGGGGTCAAAAAGCACCTATACTTGAATAAGAACACTTCATACCTCCGATAAGGTCTGCATGCAGCAAAGAAGATGAATGTGACAGTATGTCAAGAGGTGTGTGTATGTGCAGACAGCAGCAGTGTGTATAGAAGATCCTCACTCATGCAAAGCACATACATTCAAAGTAATTCGCCTCGTATTGGCATTCCCATTGGCGCAGATAAATCTATTTCAGTGTTTCAAAAAATGTAATTTGCCTACATCACTAAAACCTTTCATCTGTCCGTGCGCACATATGTACTCACATACCTATGCACACACACACAACCTCCCACACAAAGTAAATCATTTTTTCTCAACACTTTCACTCTATATTCTCTTTCTTCCAACCATGGCTCCTCTCTATCGTACCTCATCTTTCTCTTCTTCTTCCCTCCAACGTGGCCTGTCTTCTGTTATAGCAGAAATATGAGAGGGGCACTGTGTGTGCATATTGAGTAGGTGGTATTAGACGAGAATACATAATCTAATCCTCTCATTGTGTTTGTCCTAAGGCAAATGGAAAAATAAAACATTTAACATACTATGGAAATGAGGCCCTGTGGCGCAGAACATTTCTTCATGCCATTTTCATGCCAAGGCCATTTCTGCTGTACTTAAGACATAATTTGTTCAGGAGAATACACACATAATGAATACCATGGGAATGTGGAAGGTCTTGAGTTGTAGCTTTGTCCGTTTTCTCTACTTGAGGTGGTGTAGCCTTTAGTTGCGGCATTGCAAGTGATCAAAAGCATTTTTCAGGTGAAAGGAAGAAAATTCTCTGGCTTCTAGTTCTCATGCTGCACTTTAAGTTGAAACAGTAGAATTGAATGCCACAGGAGTTCAACATATCCTGCAGCACCCCGCTAATCTGTCACTTGCAGTTTGTAAGAACCTGGCGAACAGATTCTCATCTTTCTTTGACAGACAGGTTGGATCCTTGGAGTGTTAAATCAAAATTTATGAAGAAATGCCAGGATGATCCCGTGAGGAAAAACATGCAATTTTCTGAAAGACATGTTGGCCCTGCACCGTATACGTAGTCTGTCACTGGCCACCTTCTGGACCTGTGAAATGGGACATCAGGAAAGTGGCATTTCAGCTCTCGACAGACAGCGCTGCCCTCATAACTGGTTTGTGAGGATGGATTTGAAAGGACAGGGGAGTGCTCATCTGGGTCAGCGGGCATGATGGGGGAAGAGAATCATTCCCTTTCCTTTTCAAAATTGATGTGCTGGGCTACAATTACTGTACGTCTCTAATCTGGGTCAGAATAGGCTGCCAGGTGGAAGAGTTATTATTCTCTCCAGCCTGTCAGGTGGATTCAATCTGGATAATTGTCAGGTCAAAGAGGCCCTCTGTATTTCACCCTCTCTGAGTCAATCTCACCTCTGACCCCTGAGGTGGCAGCAGTCGCCAGCCCTCAGCACGCTACTCAACCATCACTTTTCTGACAGCCTTTCATATCAGCGATGGATGGAGTGTTTGCAGACAGGCAGCCCGACCAGACGCAGCAAAGAGGCCCCCAGGGATGCACTACCTGATGCCACCGGGGCCTGGATGGGCCCCGAGTGCGTGAGGGGGAATGCAGGGAAATTTCACAAGACATTGCTTGTTTCCAAAGGTACAGTAGCGTCCAACCACATCTATGCTCACTCGCATACACATGCATGAACACACGCAGATATACGTTCCAAGCCACACGCACGCCGACTGATCCTGCTGACGTGTAGCTTATGAAATTCCACACCTGCTGTCAAAACTTCCTTTCCGACGTCCAGGATGAAAACTTTAGTGGTTTCAACATTTTAGAGTATCGGAATATATGAAAGAGACAGAGAAGTAATTCAGGGGTATAATTAAAAAAAACTTTTTGAAACATATTCATGCACATTTGCTTTTTATCTTTTGGTAAATTAATAAGCATATTAATGAATTTAAGTTAAATTTTGACATGACTAATGTTTAATTCTTTTTGGCTGTGACTTAATTTAAAGTTGTAGTCTGCAAGATTCTGTGTTTTGGTTTCACTCTGGCATCAAATTTGGTAGTAAGCAAATATTTTGGTGTTTTTGGACACTTTCTAGAAATAATTTGTTAAATGAGGAACATATTGTCTCCGTTTGAAGTAGGTGTTACTCTTTTCTGCTCTGTTGCTGCAGCTGGAAATGTAAACCACATTCTTCTCTGTACCAGGATATTCTCGGGAAAGAGCTGACGGATGTTTAGAAGAATTTATTTTAGGTTGAATCACAATTGGGTTGAATTAACCAAAGACCAAGAAGAACAAAACATACATTTATTCAGGAAAATTCTTTGGATTTATTGATAAATTGAAAGTGCTCTGCAAAGTAGAATACTATATTTGTTTATTTATCTATCTTTTTCACAACAACTTTCTTATTTCTAGAGGTCAAAGAGAAGTCTTAAAGATTAAAACTTTTCTAATTTAAGTGCAATATTCTCAGTCAAGAAGATCACAAAATGACACACAGTTCAAGGGACCTCTATTCCAATCTTTAAGACTTTTTCTATTAGATAGTTTGGTCTCGAGTTTTCGAATAGATTGATCTACATTAATATGCAACAGCAGAGCAGGGCCACCACAGATCCATACAATGTGTGAGGAAAAAAGAAGAAGAGAGAAAAGGAGATTTGGGATGTATATGGCTAGAATTTGGACTGTTTGCTTGTCTTACATGAGCTCCAAAGCCAAGCTGTCCCGTCCTGACAGGTTGACACCATCATTTACTCATCAGTTCAAGGTCATTTCACAGATTGATGGATAAGGCCGTGGGCCAGGGGAGTGGCTGGCAGGGGGGCCTTGGGCCTGTTGTTCGGCTGCTGAGGCTGTGTTTACTCTCCGTTGTCTCTGAGCAGCACCCCGTCAACAGCCAGCGTGGCCATTCTGGATCCAGCAAGAGGGAAAGGGGAAAAAAAATACGGGGACAAAGACAGAACAGGAGGAAGAGGTGGGGAAGGGGGAGGGGAGGAGCGATGAGCTGTCTGTGGCCTGAGAGGAGGGAAGGGCCCAGGGATATGACTGATTACAGGCGGGGTCAGAGTTCAAGGCCAATGCCCAGGCCCCAGCTCTCTGTAATGGGGGCAGGAAGGGGGATGTGGGGCACAGAGAGGGGCCGCAAACAAGAAAGGCAGGTCTGGTGAAAGAAGGCGGAAAAAAAAGAAAAGAGAAAAAAAGAAAAAAAATACCCTTTGAAAGGATTCTGCAACGAAATGTCCAGATTTGTGTGGTAGCCTGTTCCTTCAGATGTTGGCCATTAATTATACAACACACCACGGTGCTCACACACACTTGAAACGTGTTCTTCTCTTTACTATATGACTTAAACTCTTTATACACAAATGTAAAAGGATCCCCAAGTTTTCTAAGTTATTTAGAGAAAGAAAGTAAATTAGAAAAATGCTCTTGTACCTTCATTCACCACGAGGGAGAGTTTAATTTTCAGCTATGTTATCACTTTTGAAACAATTGGCTTTCAACCTCACGATTATTACACCGTCTGATGTGAGATCACAGCTTGTACGTGTTGGATGATTACACGTGTCAGCTTTAGAGACTTAAGAGTGAGGCGAGGGTTCCTACATAATTAGCAACAGCTCTCACAGAGGCTTCAAATAGCCACAACAGCATGTTTTACAGGAGCCTGGTCAGCAAAGGCCAGTAATGAATGGGGTAACAATAATGTGTGTGTGTATGTGTCTGAGCAGGTGTGTGTATCAAGATCTGTCGAGATGTGACAGAGAGAGCAAACACGCAGCTTCACTCTGAGGTGACGTCTGTTTACAGAAGCAGCCAATCAGCACTTCTCTGACATCATCGCATCTCCTACACGATTTCATGTAGCTTCGTCTTTGTGTGTGTTTTGTGTGCAACGTGTGCGTGCGGATGAGGAGTAAAAGGGGCAACACGTTTGTGAATTTTCATGTTTGATTATGCGTGTGCACAAAATGAATGATGACGTGCACCACGGAGCTATTTGTGCACATGCGGGCTCACTTGCTTTTTGATTAATGTGTGTGCATGCGTGTGTGTGAATGAAATGTACAATCGATTCCCCTTCCTTCACTTGTCCGATTTGCTTCTGAAGGTCAGCGTCATGAGAGATGGCTGAGGGGAGAAACCTCCGCATGTGTATATCTTTACACAAACACACACACAAAGTCATGCCCACCACACACGTTAATTAAAATCTCTCTGCTAGGTATGCTGCACTCACTGTATATCCAAGCTTCCCCTATCAGATAGAGTATGTATATATATATAAAAACAAAATTATTGTGCTGCCCAGAGCCGTTGAATATAATTTGCATATCATTACTTTTCTTTTTGCTCGGTTCAGGAGGTAAATTGTGCCCCTTGCCACATCATGTTCCTTCCTTTCAGGACCTCCACTACACCATGGCCTAGAATCATAGGGGTTTGGTGGTTCTACCCCTGGCTCCTCCCATGTGTGTACATGAAATATAAGTAATAATTGATTGTAACTAATTAGTGGTAAGAAATTAGCATTTTGCAATTTATATTGAACTGTTCACTCTTAACATATTAAATTTGTCCACCTGACCTGATCCTGGCAACCAAAGCATGATTAACATTTTTATGGTTAAGTTTAGGCAACTCAAAGCACTTGCTTCCACTTAGTGAAAGATTGTGGTTTTGATTAAATATTGATAACATTAATGCATCCCGTGCTTTAAGTTGGCTTTTTCAATATCTAACCCAAACCACAATTTATTCCAGACCTTAACCAATTTGTTTTAGCAGTCTAAACCGAACAACAAAAGGGATGCAGGACACAAATCTGGTCTTTGGTGTCCAAGTCCTGTGTTATGTACGCCCAACAACCCACACAGATCTCCCTCTGTGAAGAACATCACACTTCCTGGCTTGGAAAAAAAACGCTGTAAGTAGAGCTGAAACAATTGATCCATTAATCAATTAGTTGATCCATAGAAAATTCCAAAATGACACTGGTACTCACTTTTCACTGTACTACTTTAGTATACCAAATATATTTTGGTTTTGGACTGTTGGTCGGACAAAACACATCAACTTAGGCCTTGGGAAATTATGATGTATGCGCATACTATTTTCTAAGTTTACACTAAATGATTAATTGATTAAATGATGAAAATAATTGTTATTTGCAGCCCTAGTTGCAAGTGCATGCAAGCCAGGCAGCAGTTACGTTTACTCCAAAAAGTATCTGGCAAAGCAAATTAGTTGTATATAAACGCATTTTCTAGGAGGCAGGGTTAACCCTCTGGGTAGAACTGCTTTTCACATTCAGATAATCTGTAATATATAAATTATCATACTAGAGACTGCGATAATGAATCAGATTATAATGCGTTCTCTCTACTTAACTCACAATTCAGCTACAAAGTGCAAACTGCTCATCAAGCTGCTCTGTTCTCTAAATGGCTGACTCCATTTCCTGGTCAAGTAGCTGAGTTTATGAGCTAATTAGCTAATGGTGGATCTCAAGCTGAGGCCTGCCTCCTTAACCAATCGCAGAGCGGGCTTTGTGATGCATGCGATCCATATTATAGCAGGTCTATCGCATACACTAATGGTGGCAAGTGGAAATGCTGTGATGCTCCGACTACCCGCTCTATCTTTCTCTCTCTCTCCTCATTTGTTCTTCCTGCCGACTCATCATTTCTCTTTTGACCACCCGCTCATTTTTCTCCTGTTTTTCTCTACATCCTCGTCTGGCCTCTCATTTATTTCTTCCCTCTCTTCTTTCCTCTTTTGTTAGTCCCTCGTTCTATCTCTCTGACTACCACAGACTGGTGGAGGCAAGTGGGAGTGGAGCAGTGTATGTAAGCGATGGAGGTGTCTGCTCCCTTCACTCACTGCTACGGAATGCAACTATTGATTGTTTTGGTGCATATTTAATGTATTCACTTCATATTTCTCTGTCTGAATAATAACAACATGCACGCATGGTTTGCTGCCAGGGTCAACTGGAAAAATTGAACTTTGTGTGTGCGGTAATGCATAACAGAATTTACTCAAAAACACATTTGCTGGATGGACAGCAGTTTGCAATCACACACCCAGCAGTATTAGCAAGAGGCTGGACACTTATGCCTTGAAACCATGTGCAGGAAAACAGTAGAAACTCGATCATGACATGTTATGAGCCATCATTCTGTAAAACTCATATGCAGCTTTTCTGAGATGTTATTCGCTTGTATTCATCAAGTCAAAAACATTACAACATCCATGCTCTTAAATGACAATAAAACACAGGAAAGAAAAGCAGTTCCAACTTGCAGTTTCATAGTGCTGTAACGCAACAAAACAGTCACTGCAACATTCGGCCTTTACAGTGTGAGGTGCTGAGAATGGTATCTAACAGAGCTGCTTGCTGGGTCCTCCTCCTCATGACATTCCTGGGGACTGCCATGGGAAAGCATCCAAGATCCAGTCAATACACTGCTCACATACAAAGGCACAAATAAATTGAGGCTCATGCCTTGGCAGCCATGCAATTCCAGCAGCTGCCGTGTTAGAAGCAACAGAAACGCAGAGAAATTGAACATTTGATGATGCCAATGATTTGACCAAGGCAGCAGTGATTAATACTGACATCCATATTACTTCTGTGAGCTGGGTCCAACTTTGTAAGGATACAGTGAGGGCGGTGATGGAAATCTGAGCTGTTAATGTTAATAAGCCTTCAAAAGATGGATTTTGATCCAGATTCTCCGCAGGTTTTTCCCAGAAGGTAAGTGGTCCATCAGAGGATCTTTCTGATGAATTTAAGAGCTAAAAAGACAAGTGTCTTGCTGGAGGGTAAACACCAGCTTTTTCACAACCCAAAAGTTACTCTTATTGATATCTATAAAGTGTTAGTACATGATTTATTCACCATTAATGTAGCCATTAATTAAGACTTACAAAGCCTTTATAAAGGGTGACTTATTAGAAAGTGGTACCAAAATCACTCTTAGTAGCAAGTCTTCATCCTGTTGCATGTATACATGCAGAATATATGAAAAATGAATTGGTGCATCAGACGAGAAAAATAGCTCTAGTAAAGAGAAACAATTGCCACAAGCAGACCTCTCCTTTGTTTAACAACACCACAAATTACAGTGTCAAAAAAGGGCCATTTTGTAGAAATAACACTTTTGACAGTGTCAACAAAAACCGAAAACAATAAGCTTCACTATATTTATTTTTACTATTGTTTTGCTTTGTTATATTTTCCTCACCCTTATAAATGTGGGTATTCCTGCATATATGAATACATTTACATAAGAATACAAGGCAAAGGTTTTTTTTTTACCTGTTGTTGTTCCTGAGTTTGACGTGTCCCCCGGGCTCCAGAATCTGCCCGTTCTTCAGCCAGGTGAGCTGGGGCTCAGGCTCGCCCTGCGCTTGGCAGGTGAAGATGGCGGTGGTGCCGACAGGCCGAGCGATGGACTGCGGAGCTTGAATAAACTCAGCTGGAGCTGAAAGGGGAGGAAAACAAAGAGTCAGCTGAGTTGACCTGGTCCCCACAACCAAAAAAAGAGCGAAATCAGTGCCAGAGAAACAAACTGGCAGATATGAGCAGGATCCAGTGGTAGAAAATCAGAAAGCAAGAGAAGAGGAAAACAGAGCAAGAATAAAGGGACAAAGTGAGATTGATGAAGCGTGAACATGAGAGAGAAAAAATATGAGAGCCCACAGGGTATTCTGGTTGCTGTCATTTATTAATAAGAAGCGGTGTACTGTATTATAGGTGTATGGTATGAATACTGTTGCAAATCTATAATTCAGGGTCAATTAATAGGATTAACACCAGAGGAGAGACACCAGATCAATGCAGATATAGGGAAATAAAAGAGAGAGGGGGAGAGCAGAAAAGTGGAAGACAATGCAAGTCCAGCTCAACAACAGCACTACTTGGGACTAATGTGCTTTAAAACAGCAATATATTTGCAGGAAAATAAAATGATGCAGTTTATAGTTACATCATCACGCCTCCAGCTATGGTCAATTAGTGGTAATAATTTATTCATATCAAACGGTTCTCTTAGCAAAGCAGGTACTTTACTTTAAATCACAGAGTAATTACAGTTAACATCTGCTGAAGTTTAATTCCTGGATTGGTGTTTTTACTTGTGCCGACAGACAGAGAGGTACTATATTATCTCCCCTGCACTCATTATTGTCCCAGTGGTTATCAGTGATTTGATAACCTGAATTATTTACGCCCATATTAACTCAGAAAAAAATGTTATGGTAATTATAATATCTCAGAGTCATCACTAGAGGCTAGAAAGACGGAACACTAAGCATATCATATTGCCTGTTGTAAAAAGCTAAACTGTCCTGCCTTTCTTCTGTCCCAATCATTTAACTCATCATTACCCGGTGGGACTGGAGTCAAACTGTAAAATTAGAGCTTTAACAGTGTGTTTTAACACAGAGAGAAACCTGGATCAGTGTGGTGATTCTTAAACGTAAAGAACCTAAAACAGTGCTGAGGTGTTTCTTTTTTGGCATCTTTTTTTTTTATACTTTATTTAAACTATAAGGCTGGCGTTATTCTATATTTCTTATGGTCAATGAATCCCATGAAAAGACCACAACCCACAATGCATGTCGGGGGGCTCTAGACTGCAAGATGGGTCTAAGAAAGTTTTCGTCGCAATCTGTGTCAGACTGTAAGATATCAATTTTGAGGCTTGTGAGATAATGTAGCGCTATGATTTAAAGAGAGAAAAAAATATTCCAACTGAGACAACTGAAAATGGAGTAAAACAATATACAGCGTTTGGCCACAGCGTTGGCACTTAAAAACAACCTCAAAAGAGGAGAAGGCAGTCATGAGTTTGAGGTAAATATATTTTTAGCAGAAGCATTAGCCCACCAGTGTATTCAGCGTCAATTCATGTTGTATTCTGATTGGACCGTGGTAACAGTCACATTTTAGGATTTTGGTCTTATACATTTCTGACACTGCCAGAATTTTGACGCAGCGATCTAAGACCAGCGTTTTTTATTGATTTCACCAAGTTTCTGTCACGATTGTCAACTTTCATCACAGTGTAAAGCAGCTTTTAGTTCGTCTCTCAATACTTTCTGACTACCTGACCCTGTAGGGAAGCTTGACGCACTCAGGTTCAGGTCCATTCATTCCTACTGAAGACTTAAAAACCTTAAAACCCCAACAATTTCCTTAAACAGCTGGGCATTGTAGTTTTTAGCAAAAGTTACTCAAACAGGACTAAATAGTGCATTTGTTGGGGACTATTTTCAGCTGTGGATTAATACGCATTTGGTGCACTTGTGCGTATTTACAGCAGTATTCATCGTAATGAAGGGACATGTCACTTACAATAGTTTTTAGACAACAATGGAGCTCTATGGCACAGAGGAATACGTTATATCAGCATTTGGCTACACAGACAATACTTATTAGCTGGACTGATATATTGTTGGTTTGGGTCTTTTCAAGGGATTTGTTGACAAGAAGAAAACTATTGAATAAAACTTTAAAGGCAATAGCCATTCAAATATCTTTATTTATTGCTTTTCTAATACTTTGCTTTTTGTCTAGTTTCACATTTTCTGTTTCAGTTGTTTCTTTCTCCACTGTTCTGCCCTCCCTCTTGTTCCCACCCTAACAGACAAAATGCTGTCTGACACTTTCAATGTAAGCATTTCCATTCTCCCACTGGAAAAGGTAAGGAACCCTTAGGCACCTGAATGGAGGCTGCTGACAGTGTGTGATGGTCCTTTCATTTATCTCTCTCTCATTCCTGGCTTCATTCTCTCTTTCTCCCTCACTCGCCCCGTTCTTTGAGGGCTGTCTTAAAGGTGAAGGTCAGACAGCGCTCGGGAAGATATTGATTTGCACCTGTATGGGTGTGGGTTAGATCAGCACCATCCATCCATCTTGCTCTTGTTTTTCGCCTTTGGCTCTCACACTTTGACTCCCCCTTCGGCCTTTGTTTCTCTTGTCTCTTTTTTTGTACCCCAAAGGAGCCAAAATGAACCTAATTGATTTACTGTATCAGTGCATTTGTTTGATGTGTGATGGTTTCATGAGTACTCTTGTCTGCATTCATTTGGAGTTCCTGTACTCCGTTTCCGAATTGATAGCCATTGACACCTTCTCATTTTCACAGAGGTGTCAAGTGCCTTATTTACACTACAATAACAGACCAATTCTTCAAGGACATGCAGTAAAACTTTATTCTTTTTCTTATAATGAAATAGGTAAAACCTACATTTACTTGAAGTAAACAGGACACCTTTGTTTCCACGAATCAATAACAAAAACCAAAGACATTGACACGTAATTCACATCCCTGGCTTTTCCTCTTTGTTCCTGCTAGGGTAGGGGCTTGTCTCGGACTTGACAGGCAGATAAAATGAAATATTGATCAGGATCAATACTGCTATGGTCTGAAGCAAAGTGTGGTCCATCTGATCAATATGTGAGCGAGGCAGATGTTGGATGTTTCCTGCTTGGTGACAATTAATGCACCACCCACATCTGGCCTCATCCCATTGGTCAACACCATCCATCTCTGTAACCCAACTCTTTAACGGTAAAGGCTGCAATACTCATTAATGAAGAATGGACGAAGAGAAAAATATAACAGAACAAAATGGAGTAATAACAGATTGAAAAAGCACTTTCAGAGGACAACTTTAAAGGACCTTGCCGGTTACCAGCCCATTAACTATAAATTATATAATGGACTTAACATTACTGCATTTACTGACAGGATTTTTTTCCATAGTTATGTTCCAATATTAAAATACCTTATGCTCTTTTTTTAAAGATTCACTGGACTTAATCAAAGCCATAAAGTGTATACCTGTTGCTCTCAAATGCTGCTTTGCCTTGTTGTGACATTGAGAGTCTATACACAATTACACCTCACAAAGTTGGCCTTGTTGGAAGGTTACAATCGGAGAGACAATGGATGAGGATATTTTCTCTCTGATCATAACCTTGCCACAAAGTCATCAGTGTCTTTTATAGTTTCTCAAGTTTGTTCTCACACCGATTGGGTTTTGAAAAAGACATTTACAATCAAAGAGTACAGCTATGGGATTTACATTTGCACCAAATTATGCAAATGTGTTTGAATAAGACTGTCTGCTGGTTACATTTTGTTGATGATATTGTTTGTATATTCTCGGCTTGAGAGACTGAACTCAAATGTGTATTAAAGTGCAAAACCTGCAACCAAAAGGCTAATTTTGACTGCAGTGAACAGTTTTTTTGTTTCTTATTGGATGTGTGCGTCAAAGAGGGGAAAAGACTTAGTCGTGCCACAGTAAAGAAGCAGATAAAAATACTCTACTGTTTTAGAATTCTTAAGCTGTGGAAGAATTCGATTTGAAAAAGCTGTGGGCTTGAAAGAGAAGCTTGTGTGAGGATACTCTTGGGTTCGCAGTGCCTACACAAAGACTTTTATATCTTCTTACAATACTGGTTCCACAGATTTGAAAAACCCCCACAAACTATAGACATATCTTCTGAATCCTCCGATTCATCTTTGAAGAATGCATTTATATAATTACCTAGATTTGTGTTTCAAAGAGGAAGGAATAACCATGATTGTCTGAGTCAAGCCAACTCAGCCCCTTCTCTGATGATAAGTATCCCTGTGGACACCGTGCTCAGTGCCTCCAAACTATAAACAATCTTTGTTCACCCTATTCAAAAAGCTATTTGCCATTAAAGATGTAATCACATGTGCCTCCATAAATCTACTACACTGTATATGATTTCTTGTAAAAACACGCTTAAACAGCAGTTTAGTGACCACAAAAGTTGATGCTATAGAAATGACTACTTCTTAATGTGATGTTGTAGATTTGTTTTGTTCTATGCTATTATTAGCCAATATTAATGGCACAAGAAATTATGTTAATAAATTGGTTGATCATTTATATTTTAATCTCCACCTGGCTGCCATTTTTGAGGTTTTGAATCATGATGCTGTGATTGGTTCGTTGGACTCGTCAAGCGGTTTGTCCTCACCTGTGTGGGGATCACTGACTCTTTATCTTCTGCTATTGTTCTACTGTTTGTGATGCTCTGATCATGGCCGGAGGTTGAAAGCTCAGCTAAATGCAGTTTAAGTGCAGCTGTGGACTTAATTATTAAAATCACAAGCAGAGACTTTTTCAGGTGTCGGTGGAGGTAGAAGTATAGAAGTGCTTTCTAGCATGAACCTGGTACGCCTGGTGCACTAGAAACAAACATTTTAAATGCTGCTTGATGTTCTGGTCTGCTTTGGTTGGCAGTAATGCAAAAAAAAGTAAAAAATCAAAATCCTTAAGCCTGACAGATTTGCACCACCCACTAGTTCAGAATTAGGGATTTAAATTAAAGTCCACCCACATGAAGCACACGAGTGATTCAGGGGCAAAACAATAGACTCTGGTTCAACTACAGGCAGAGGTGCCTCCAGCTGGGTTATGCATTCCAACGAACACAACTGAAAGTGTTGGCTGATGGGAAGTCAGTGAAGTCACATGGTAGTCAGGGTGACTGCACAGATGTCCACCTACGCTATTCACAAGTTACCTAATCTTTTGAAAAAGGCAGATTCCTTTTATCCAGAACTCACCTTGCACCACAAGACGTCCCTGAGCAGTCCTACGCACACGGGTGCCTGGTTTGTTAGCAGCACACACGTAGACCCCCGAGTGCTGCACGCCAACGTCTGAGATCATCAGGTTCCCTGTGCCGAGTACCTGGATTCCCTCTACACCGATTGGACGGCCGTCTACTCAGGGAAAAGAGAGAGAGAGAGGGATGGGAAAGAATTTATATAGGGCAGCAAAAAAGGACCAGGTGTGCACACGTACAGTGTACAATGTGTTCATGTTATGTGGGGGTGTGTGCTACAGTAACAATTAGAGTGGGCCTAAATCGCCAGCAAGAAAGACTAATTAAATGTATTGTCAGTTTACAACCAAAAGTTGACAGAGGCAGTGCTATTTCTGGCTCTTAAGGATGCAGCTTTCACGGTGAAGTGTGTGATTCTTAGAATTGAAATGTCCTGTGACAAAGCTGCTAAGGAAGAGATTAAGGTTACAGAGTTTGTGTTTGCTGTGTGAGTGGCGTACATGCTGTAATTAGTTGTCTTCATTGGGAGCTTATTGTAAGAGCAACGTCCTCGAGAGTACATTTCTGTTTAGAGAGCATCATCAGGTTTTCTAATGGTTTTCTAACAAATTACTTTTAAGTGCAGCTTTTCAAATGGATGTTCAGTTAATTAAAGCTTTCACACTTGAGCAGAACTTTTTTCATCATGCCTTTGTCCAACAAAGCGTTTAAGTACATTTGCTTTTAGACAGTTACACAGAAGATATTCCAGCTGCCACTGGGGGACCAGAAACTCTAACTGCAACTTCTAATCTCCTATCTCCTTACACAATCCATAGCTACCTCTGTACTGACATGATAAGCTCACACTTTCCTGTGCTCCCTCTATGCAGTCTCAACCCTCAACAATGACTTCAGTCTGCCTCTGATATTAGCTATGGGGCCAAGGGGGCATTTTAATCCCATCTATGACTTCCATCTGCAGCCTGTAAACCTGTATGGTCCAGATTTGATGTGTTAAAAGGCCAGTCAGGGAGGCAGGGAGACGGGCACCATGCTGGACACATGTAGAGGCAGGAGCTCCAGCCAGAGATATAAACCATACGGTCGCTAGTCTGCAGTGTATTTTTAGGTTTATATGTGTAATGCAAATAATTAAGGCATGGCAAGTTTAAATTACAGTTTGTAATCAAATCTTTCTTTGAATAACAACTTGTACAACTGCATGTGTCAAAATGATACAAAATACAGAAATAAAAAATATAGAAATAAAGGAATTAACAATGAGACAGACAATTCAATCTGACAAATAAATGATAAAAAGAATATAATTATGCAATAAAATCAGTCAAAAGACGAGTTTTAAGATTCCCTTTAATCAGATCTGTTCACTGGTCCTACACTGCAAAAAATAATTATCACAGCAAAAACACAGCCCCTCTAGATTTTTATAACCAGATGAATTTTTAATGAAGACCTAACTTCTCTCGCAGATTTCATGATGAAAGTCAACAATTCACAAATCAGCCATTAAATCCATTACAAGTAATCAGAAGGATCTTAAAGTCAGTTAAAAACTTAACAGGCAGCCAGCGTGATGTGAGGCCTACAGTCTTTGTAACAAATCTCGCAGCTTCATTTAGACAGGATGCAATCTTGTGCTGATGGATTATGAGGAGAATGAGGAGGACAATATTTGTAATTAATCATGACAGATTATTGAGATGAAATAAATCACTCCACCTTGCCTGCCAAGAGGTTTTGCTCTGCTTCTGTCATTATGACGTGTTTTATTGCTATTTCTGCATTTTTCCATTATCACTATCTAAATCACTGGACTGACAAGTAACACCCCAGTGAGCTTTTCTCTTAACAAAAGCAGTCTTGTTCTTTTCTTGCCTATTTCTACTATATTTCTTTCTCTCTCTCTTGCCCCCTCCATCAGTTTCTCTCTGTCAGGCACTAATTAACTTAGTGTCAGAAAAGAAAGAGCACAAGCTAGCAGGCTGTGCTGCTGTTCAATGAATAGCTGCAAACAAACTCTGGCATTAAGGAGTGACTGATGTGAAACTATCAGATTCATTATGCGGCTTATCCCAGCCTGCCTGCCGTAATCTAATACATACAAATCCCATCGTGTTAGCATTTCATTCTAGCGACATTGTGTAAGGCAATACCCTCAATCTGATTATGCTCAACTGCTTAGGAGGGGCGGCAATTTACATTTGGAACAGCAAATCAGATTGGATAATAGGTAAAGAAAACAGATACCAGATTGAAAAATTGGTCACGACAGACTCTGAGTGATAGTCAAGAAAAAATGCACATTGAGGGAGGCGGAAACTAATCGTATCTGTCTCAGCACCTCATAGCAATTACTCAGAGGCTCTCCAGTGCTTCGAAGGAGGTTCAACTTCACGAGGAGATGAAGCATGCATTTATCAACACAGAGTCCAACATAATGTTTAGCCCTAAGGCCTAATGTTGAAATCCATTGCCTCATGTATACACAATAGATGCTCTACTGTATCAAATGTATTCCGTGTACACTCGTATCTTACACAATGCAGGGCAGATCAAAGCTGTGCTGCAAAGAACATACAAACACATGAGGACACAAAGCACATGAAACCTTCCACATGCACGAATGCACACCATGATTGTACTTCGGCTCAATGACACATAATTCCTCAAACACACATGCACAAAATGAAAAAAATCAAACTACATATGTGCACCTTCTGGGGCATTTTCTTTGATCTGATCAGGAATTTCTTTCTCACCTAGTCTGCTCCACGACACGATGGGCCGAGGGTATCCAGTAGCAACACACTCCAAGATGGCGGTTTGGTGAACAGTGAGGGTGAGGTTTTCTGGACCGACCAGGATCACAGGCTCTTTGTAAACAGATGACTGGGAGCCTGGAAAAAACGGAAAGAGAGGAGAATAAGATGGGAATGAGCATGATGGATGGCATCCTTTAATTGGATTTCTCTAGAGTGCATTAGCTCAATATGCTATCTCCTAGATCAGGCAGAGTAGATAAACAGAGGAGAATGCAGTTGTTGTATTGGAGCAGTGATGGAGAAAACAAAACACCAGGACACAACACAGATTTAAAACTAAGTTAATCTACAGTGAGGGTGTGCATCCTTGCTTCTGTCTGCTCATAGTATGTAGATGTGAGATTCATTAAATATAACTACCTGAAACAGTGAGGAGTGCCTCGGTGCTGTGTTTCACTCCTGCACTGTTATGGGCCACACAGCAGAACTTTCCACTGTCCTCGTCACGCACTCCTGTAATCTGCAGAACACCTGTAGGCAGAAGAGTGTACCTACGAGAGAGAAGAAAAGATATAAGACAGAAGGAAACAGACACGATGAGACCTGGTAAATGACCTGTAAAGTGCTGCTGTCTCTAATAAGTGTCAGGCCGTGATGTGGTTTGATCCAACCTCTCGTCCTTGGTGTCCACCGGACGGCTGTCTTTCTCCCAGCTGATGACAGGCTCTGGCAGACCATGGATCTGGCACTGGAATCTAGCCACACCGGACTCCTCAGCATGCACTGACTCTGGTTGGACATGGAAGTCTGCCATGGCTGTAGAGGGAGAGAGAGGGGGATACAACGTCACAACACAGCTACAGAGCAACAAGCCTTACATACATATACATATTTATAGACTGAGCAAAGTATGGAGAATTCTCCTGACAAGTTTATGTTGTCCTTCACCATCTAATCATTATGTCTGCAAGGGCAAAGTAAAATAGCTTCACAACAACACGTGCCAATGCTAAGCGCATGCATTCATTAACACATATTATGGAAAAAACTCAAGATTAGGCACGATGATTCACAGGGTGTGAATACTGACTGACAGGCTGAAAATGACTAAGATCAATGTAGAACTGCTGTAATTAGGACAAAAGCAATGTCTTATAACAGTGCTCAAAATGCACATCACAGTACTAAACAGATAAATGAGTTTATACAGGGTGATGAAGATGAGAAGGAACAATGCTGCCAGCTGTAAAGTTTTAAAGAATTTCTCTTTTCTACTTCTCTGGAGAAAAAATCTTTTCTAAACAACTCAAGACACCTTGCGGTTCATAAAGACATATTGCCGGTGCGTCTACAGGTTTGTAAGTAAATGGTGCAAACTTTACTGACCATGAAATGGAAAACTATTTCTGCATTGCTATGGCGTTCCTCAAAGGAACTATTGTGAAAAATACTTATACTCTTCTTTCTACACAAATGTTGCTAGAGACACTTTCATTTTTTGTGCCACATGCATTTAAGAGAGTTACTTGGTAATGACAAGCAACTGGAAGAGATGTAGAGAATATTTCTTACAAATAAAACGCTTCGAATAATGCTGTATTGATCCAAATTCTGCATAAGTGTAGTTCCAAATCTAACATTCATTTCTTATACTTTCTAAAAACCTTCCCTACAAATGCCATCACGAAGAAACACGTTCAAGTTATCAGAGCATGTCTGCAAATTTCTTCTCAAGAGAAGACATAAAACATGTAGAACTGTATCTGAGCCACAGTCATCAGTTGCTGAAGGTGATCTCTACAAACATATGTAAAGTGCGGGGCTGGCATATGGATTACCTGCCATATGTTAACATTTGGCATGTAGGTCAAGCATGTTTTTAAAAACGCATGCTAGCACAGACACACACACACACACACACACACACATTGCCATATAGGAAAACCAGTATCAATATCCATACAGAGAGGCTCATTCAGCTGCACTTCACATATCTCCTCCCCGCAGAACAAAGGCGGCATCGAAGGTGGAGCCAGAGACAAACTCAATTAGAGAGAGGCCCTCTTCTTCCACAGTTCTCCCACCTTCTTCAACACAAGTGTACTCATTTAAATGTCAACCATAATTAACTTGGACGAACGAGACTGAACACTGTTAGCATAACAAGAGGGACAGATCCCTTATTATTTCATAACCTCCTACTCATCCCAACCTGTAGCTTGCATTAATTCATTACTGACAGGACAAGCAAGTAGCACTACTCAGACGGGCTTATTTATGCCTGAGACATGCTTGTCTGTTGTCTGTTTATCCTTCCACTAATGTCTTTTGTTCCTTCTGTTTGTTTGCCCTTGTTTCTATTTTCCACGGCAGATAGTATATTTGTTTACTGACTTATGTACAGTTTCTGACATGTCTTTCATGTTTAATTTATATTGTTGTAAAGGGTTGATGTAGAGATATTTAGATAAAACCACAAACATTCTTGTTAATGGACAAGAATTTCAGAGAGAGACACACACTGTGAGAGAGAGATAGACTTCATATAGAGTGGTAGTACTTTAGACCAATGTGGCTGCATCAGCGGTCTAACGCTGTGATTATTCCATTTCAGAGCTTAATGAGAAGTGTGGCATTCTCCAACACGACTTGACCTTAGATCTCCGAATGGATGTATGGAGCTCTGATGAAAATTTAAACATGCTAATTTAGTATTCTTCCAGTAGTGACAGTTCACTCTTCCTGTGAGTTATCTGCGAAAAGAGACAGCACGTTCACTTTCCATTATTTTGTCTCGAGATAGAAAGGCCTAGAAAATCTGCCTGTTACTCAGCCTGACAGATTTCTCTGGCTGGTACTTTTTATTTTGTCTCTTCACTGAAAGGCCACACTTAAACAGCTGTACATCTTACGGGGGTAATTCAGCCTAAGTGCCTATCTCAAGGGCCCAACTGCAATTTTTCCACCTGGGACTCACAACCTTCTAGCCATAAAATGTTTTAGGCCAACCTCACTGCGAAGCATAGATGGCTTAAAGAGAACATCAGTAATATTTCACCACCAAACCACTGTTATAGTATATATACAGCTCTTTCCATGTTCTTTAGATATTAAGTGTTTCCTTTTACCAAAGTGAACTGCAAGCCCTCAAACATTCTTCTCTTTCATGTCAATTTACTAAAGTTGTAAAACACTTAAAATCACTGCGAGTATCAAATGACTGTATATTTCAAATGACAGAATATTGGCCCATAAAAACATTTTCATGGGTTCTCACATCTTTTCGAGACTGAGTGTTGACAAAAGCAATCAGCAATACTTTCTGTCTTGGCCTGCTGTAAGACGGAGCCTGGGGCAGAGAGTGTAGCACTGAATTAAAGCCCTGAAGGCACAGTTACTACTGAAGCAGAAAGGTTAGATGTAGGGAAACAGCTAGGGATCCTTCAGAACACAACACGCAGAAAACAAGCAGCTCAGAGTGACTAATGTGATCAAAGAAGCTCACTGTCTTGGAATACAGTCTCAAATTAAGACACACACACATGCACGCACACTGCTGTTTGTACTGTCCATGTGTACTGGGAACACTGGGGACACGGAGAAAGAAACAAAATTGCACTTGAATGCTGAAGAACAAAGGAGTTAAAAAGAAGGGCCGATGCCTATAGGAGCTTTCTTGTGCATCTCTGCCAAGTAGTCATGGTGTCCACTGATCTGGCTGTTGTGTGTGTCCGCCGACATAACCCCCCTAACGGGCCCCACCCTTGGCTCTCATGCATAAAACATGGCTTCTCTAAGAGGCCCACACCCCTGCGACTATCGACACACTCGTAGAATCAGACACAATCGAAAAAAAATCACAATAGGGTTACATACGCAGATAAACACATACAGAAGCTAAGAAACTTGTTAACCATCTGTGCTGCATGTAAAGGAAAACAGCCGTTCGTAATTTGCATTGTGCATGTGCCTTGTACTGTTGGGAGAGGTTGCAGAGTCAATCTAAAGTGATATAGCTCAGCTACAGCACACACATATAAACAAATGCAAAGAGCTGCTTCAACAGAAACACACAACTATATCGATCCCCCTCGATGCTGAAGGAAAAGACAGACACACATGAGGCAAAGAGGCGCTCTCACTCATCCCAACACCCGGCCCCAGCAGACATGTTCCTCTATTGTTTTTCACTCTTCCTTTGCTAAGTGTTGACAGACACTCACACATGATTAAAGACTGTCCACTACCAGCATGACGCTGCTAGCTTAAATGGAGCAGGTCTAATTACTGCAATAAGGGAGAGAATGGTTGTGGTGCATACTAAAAAGAAATCCATACATAAGTGCACAGGGAGGACGTCGCTCCTTGAACATATGTT
Source organism: Oplegnathus fasciatus (assembly GCA_003416845.1). Lineage (NCBI taxonomy): Eukaryota > Metazoa > Chordata > Actinopteri > Centrarchiformes > Oplegnathidae > Oplegnathus > Oplegnathus fasciatus. The sequence continues at coordinate 1,654,198 of NTHP01000029.1, forward strand.
TGACGGTTCCTCTGTGACAACAACAAAAGAAGAATGAGTGAGGGAGTAATATGAGGGAAGGTCACAGACAGGAAATGTGAAGCGTGGTGATTTAGACGGGTAGCTGAGCTGTAAATCAAGTCTTGTCAAAACTCCGGTTATCTAATAATAACCAACAAGTGAGTGGCAGTGCCCCGCGGTTTGTTTCACAATTTAAATTAACACGTTTTAAAAGATGAATTTTCACATGCTTATCCTGGAATCTCACACAAAGGATGAAATATGAACGCAAGTGCAGATGTACTACTACTGATTATTGGGTTTGATGGCCAATGACAAGCTAAAAGGGCAGTCGATATTGGCAAATTTCCCCATCCTTCAATTCCACACTACTGGTCATAAGCTAGTGGATTTTCTGTCTTTTCCATATGAACAACTCAGATCTATCTAATGAAGAAATGTAGATTAAATGGTGATTATTTGAATGACCCCTAGCTGAATAATTTCTTTGCCTAATGGCACCAAAGTAATGATCCATTTCTTTAATGCTCAGTTAAACACACACACACACACACACACACACACACACACACACACACACAAATACTCAACAGAGAATAATTAACGAGGTGATTAAAAGCCCAAACGTGCTGTTTTCTGTGACAACTCCTACTGCAGCGACCAAAGCAGCCAATCTGATGAGACATTTCCATGTTTTTTTACAGACCTGTGGCCACACATGGATGTTTTTTTTCCCGTGCCGGGGATGATTCATTGATATAACAGAGGTAATGATGCCAGTAGAGGGACACACATCCTACAGCACAGTTCAAACCTGCAGCTATGGCGTAAAGCTTCAGTGA
>NTHP01000029.1:1661137-1678183 GCA_003416845.1 Oplegnathus fasciatus
CACACACACACACACACACACACACACACACACACACACACACACACACAAGACAAGCCTCTGGTAAGAGGGAGGTCCACTGTGCCTCAGCTGCGTGGTTCCCATTGGGCATTTATCTGTGTCTCAGCGTCCCTTTTGGTTTCCAAATCCTCACATCACAGTTTCCAAAAGTGCAATCCTGTCAAAAATTCACCCAAACAAATCCATCAACAGAGTGACAACTGCAAGTCCAAGATCCCCAGTTGTCCATTTAATATAAATCTCCAGTCTAGGGCTGAGCAATAATAGTCTTTAACTGATTTGCTTTTGGATTTCTTAACACAAGTCAGAGATAGTAAGTAAGTAAGTAACAAAGCAAAATATGGATTTTTAGTAAGATTTGTGGCAGCTGTAGAAAACAAATGGCAACAGTGCCAACAAACACAATCAGTCCTAAACTATCCCCGATGTTTGTATGTTTTCTGTATATTCTGTGTTGAGATTTCACCCACAAATGTCTTTCCACCCAGTATGTAGCTGACACTGGTTGTGATAAGACCTGAGGCTGCATATCATAACTAAAAACGACAAGTATCCACAAACCGCCTCAGGTAAAGTGGTACCACATCAGGCTAGAAGAAAAGGGCTAAAGTTAGCACATTCAAAGTTTTATCTATATATTGAATTCCTGTATAAACTGACTAACAGCTTGTAAGAAAAGGCACACTGAGACCACTGGGTGTCATTACCGTTAACAACCATTAGCCAGCTAACTTTTGTGGCTACAGTTAGCTACACCATAGGTTTTTTACCTGTCCAACAAATATAATAACTCTGCATCAATATTGAGTTTTACAAGAACAACAATATAACAGCGCCCCTTCCATAACTGTCATCATTATTTGCAAACTTTCATCTCTGTAGTGTCCAACTCAGCTAAGGCTATCCAATTCCTCCATGCCTTACAATGATTTGGCCTAAAATAGCTGGACCCATTGTTATATTATATTGTGGCTATCTGAATAGATACAAAATTAGTTCCTCATCTCCAGCTACTTCTGCAAAATTGCTAGTGCAATATTCATATGCTGAAATCTGCATAGTCTACCTGCCTCCTCGACCCCCAACTACCTTTTTAAGATCTCTGCTAATTTCTGGGACCTACAATGCTGAATATGGTTAATTTATCACTTAGGACTGGCATTGTCCTCACTAACTGTGGTTAACCCTCTACTTCAGAAAAAACACCTTGATCCAGGGTCTCTGAATAATCATCAACCAGTCTCTGATCTTCCACTCTTTTCAAAAGTACTAGACAGAGTTGTGTCTCAGCAACTTTCTGCCCATATATTTAACAGTAATCTTTCTGAACCTTTTCAAGCAGGGTGTCATATGCTGTACAGATTGTAAAGCCCTTTGAGGCAAATTTGTGATATGCAATATTGGGTTATATAAATAAAAATGACTTGACTAAACGCATTACGCAAAACATTTGACTTAACCAATATGATTTGATTTATCTCCCAGCCCTGGTCCGGTCCCCTCAAACTAAGCAGCAAAGCAAAAACCTGAGCCACATATGAAGCTCATTTCCATATGTGCAATGTATATATGTGCATAATATCCCCACCACCTGCTATATTTACCTCAGCACAGATAAGAGGGAGTTTATCTGTGAATGGAGGATGGGAATGTGTAGAAATAGACAAACAAAAACCATATGTTCCAAACATATGTACCATACTGTAGAGGAGAATGACTGTGGTCATAAAGCAGCATGGTGTGCACAGGTTATCCATTAAAAAGCTTAAGTTGGAGTGGTTGTGTGTGCAGGGTGCTGACGGAATTAGGCGCCTTCATTTCTGAGACATTATCCATGTTGCTTGGATACCAGCCCTGGGACACGCTGTCACTTTTACACTCAGCTTAAAACACGTGGACAAACTTATTCACGCATGATGGCTCATACACAGCAAAGGTGGACAGACATGCATGCACTTACTGACATGCACAAAAATGAGTTTCTCTCTCTCTCTCTGTCTCGCGTGCACGCGCACACACACACACACACGTGCAATCACTCACACCCCTCCCTGCTCCGTCAGCTCAACTGACAGCAGTAATGAGTTTCTTCTCTGCGTAAGCCAACTGGCACCCACTCAAGGGAATTTTTCAGGCTGAATTGCGGCCATTAATCACAATCGAGGGGCAACACGGTGCCATCACGTGTGTGGCAAACAGAGCTGCGTTCGTGGGGGGCAATGGGACAACAACATAGCAAAGGAGGAGCTTGTAATTGTGACAAAGACAGAGGGAGGGGACTGCTGAGGCAGGAATGACAAAGAAAATATAATAGTGGTTCATAAATAAAATGTGTGGTTTGGTAAACCATCTCCCTCTTGTTGAGGGGAAGTCTGCGTCTTGGCTCATACTGGGCTAAATGGAGGGTAAAGACAGGGGGAATCAAAAGCCCAGATGCTCTATTCTGTAAATATGAGCTCAATTACTGGGAGGAGAGATGCTGTAACATCAATCATTATCAACAAGATAGGAGGGACATACTTCTGCCAACCACTGCGCGCCTTTAGGTAATTGTAGCAGCAACACAGACACACATTCATGTACATGTAAACAGAGAAAGAAATGTGTGTGGTGAAGACTCAAACTTAAATGCATTACATGGGGCAAAGAGAGAGGCAGTGGAATAAATACTGAATAATTCCAGGGCAGCTACAGTGACAGCAGTGACCCTTGTGCATGGAGCATTTAGAGAGGAGCAGCCGTTAATGTACAGAAAATCTGCCATCGCCTTGTTCTGTGACGTCAAGGTATTGTCACCACCACATCCTCTTGTTGAGACAGCTGGAAACTCAAAGTCTGCCTCCCATTCTTTTCTTTTCACTGTCTTTTCCCTCCCTCTTTCCCTCCATTCAGGCAGCCAGCTGACTGCGGTCACCAGGGATATTACTGCCCCTTGCTGATCCGCGGAACCCAGCCCCCCACTCACCTCCAAACTGGCTAATCCTGATGAATTCATGCTAATGTGCAGTCAGTAACCCCTAGCTCTTTTTGTGCGCACATGTGCGACCCCTCCACCACGCCCACTGCATGAAGTCTGGTTCACACCATATTCATGGGGAAAAATAATCATAGAGGAAGAGGAGCAGAGCAGGAGAAAGAGGAAAGGCAAGTGCAGGCCCTGTCATAACCACTTAGTGTTACAAGACAGCGGGTGAGAAATGAAAACCCTTTGTCTCTGCCTCTACCTACAGTGTGTGTGTGCAAACAAAGACTGTGCAGATACTGTATTTGTTACAATGGCATATCTGTTCTATCAGATAATGAAATACCATTTTCAGGATTTGAATAAACAAAGAGCAGCTCTGGATTTACATAAATTGAGAGAAACATTTTTTTCTATGGGAAAAAAAAATTCCCAAGGCTACTAGGGCTTATGAACAATGGAATAAAATATAGCTTTGTGTTTGTAGTGATTCTTTACTGTAAATCAAATTCCTGTCAGTTAATCGGGATTATAAACTGACTAATTGTGGCTCCAAGCAACTCAAAGCATTAATTTTTGGTTACTTCTTTTTATATTTTTCTATTAGGTGTGATAGTTTGCATAGACCACCTTAGGGCTGCAACTAATAATTATTTTCATCGTCAATTAATCTGCCAATTACTTTCTCAATTAATCTTTTTGTTTATAATTTTCTGAAAGTGACATTCAAATTGCTTGATTTGTTCAACCTATAGTCCCAAACCCAAAGATATTCAGTCTCCTATTATATAAGGCAAAGAAAAACAGCAAATCCTCACACTGAAACCAGGACATGTTTGGCATTTTTTGCTTCAAAAATGACTCAAACTTTTAATCGATTATCAAAATAGCTTCCCATTAATTTACTGTGAAACAGCTATTTGACTATTAGACTAATCTTTTGAGCTCTAGACCACCTATTCTTGTTTTTAACATTTGAAGGAGCTGAGTATAATACATCAGTTAATGCTTGTGTAGATGACCATTTTTAGTTAAAAATATTGGGTTTTCTTGCACAAGTGTTTCCCGCACTGAAAGTCAACACCCGGGATGTTTCTGAGCAGCCCCTCAATCACACATCAAAGTTTCTGTACTCTGCTTTTAGATATGATGTAAAATAATGTCCTCAAAACACAAAGGTTGACAAAGAACACACAAGCTGCCTGTAGTAGTGGCTCTCTGACTGTCATGCTCTCGTCTCATCAATTTCTTGCAGTGGATAGGAGGAGCACTACCATAAGCCGTCAGACATAAGCACATATCACTGACTCCTCCAACCTGCCATCAGCCCGCTAACCCTCTAAAACTGTCTTCCCACTCACAAATAATGCCCATGCGGGCAAATGGAGAGGGCTATTACACTACTAGCATCATGTTTCATCTTTTCACGCTGAGGCAATGAAATGTTGCGCCTTACGACTTACTAACACACGACATGAAACCACTTCTGTGGAGGAAAAAAAAAAAAGAGATACATTCATAAATATGATTAAAGGCTGCAGTTGGATGGATGATACAAATTCTTTATATGGTTATAAAATGAACACATCTCATCCCCTGAGCAGCTACTGAAAGAAGGCTGGTTGAAACATCTCTTACGATGGATCCTAAAACTGCTACTACTCATTCACTTGAGGTGGAAATTAAATTAAACGTTCTAATGGTGCTTGCAGAGAGAAAAAAAAAGGCAGCAGTAACATGTCTATGTGTAGAGGGAATGCACTCTGCACATTAGTTAGTATTTTTTACTTGAGGCTATAGGTATGTACAGTCACTGACCATGAGCCTGTGGCAGAGTGCGCACATGTCCATGTCAGTGCATTTATTTGATTTTAAGCGTAGGTAATGTGCATGTTACAGTGAGGAATTACGACTGTGGGGTCAGGGGAGCAGTTTTCCGGCATGTTCTAACGGCAGAGGCGTGCTTCTTCAAGCTAAGCGAGCCTGCTGCTGTTGCTTTGCATCCTGTTGCTTGTTGAAAACTGCCCTTGAAACAAAGCTGCCGGGGTCAGGGGGTCACGGCACAGCATCGGAATGGAATGTTCCTTCCTGGTTCAAGGTCCAGCCTCCAGAGCCAGAGGGGCCCAGAGATCACTTGAGACCACCGACACATGCTCCATCTATTTTACTCCCTACCTCTCTCCACTTTCATCTGCCCCTGCCTGCTTTACTGATGGCAGCTTACTTTGCTGACTCCAATCACTCAAATTAATGCTGCTACATCACCAACACTTCTGCATCATGATTAAATTAAAGAAAACTCCTGGTATATGCTGGCAAATAAAGTGATTAGAGGTATAACTGTATGTTGTATCATGTTCTATCGTACAGTACAAGGCTTTCAGATCTTTTGTATTATTGATAAATCCAAAGATTATTTGCTTGATTAATCAATTACCTGCTCTATGAAATGTCAGAAAATAGTGAAAAAATACTGATTACAAGATGCCCAAGATGACATCTTTAAATGCCAGTCAACAGTCCAGATAATCAGTTTATGAAATGCTGCTTGGATCAATTAGCAAAATAACTGATTAATTTTACTGCAGGTTTTCTTCCTAATCTGTGGTAGCTGAACAACATCTGGGTTGTTCTTTTAATACTGTTAAGCACTGATTTTTGTCTGTTATATGCTGATGAGAAACCACCACCTCTAAATGACAGAATTCTACCTTTTCATTCACTGAATTTTATAATAATTCATTATAATAAATGGAAATATAAGCCTCTTGAACTTGTACGTGTTGTGAATCATTAGATTCCCAAAAGTGATACATGCTAACAAATACTTCAGACATTACAAACAGGTTGTCGGGAGGAAATTGGCCATCCCAGAAATCTTTCATCCTATGCCAGCAGCTACCTCTTCTAATTGGTTCCTGTGGAATTCATTATATCCCCGGTGACCGACTCCACACACACTGGAGCCTGACAGGCTTTTAACCCCAAACACTTCAGGTGCTGCATCCCTAAGTGACAACTATGGAGAAAAGAGAGTAAAGATCCTTTTTTTACTTTCAGTGTCGACCCCGGTGAGTTCATGTTTTTACAGTAAATCCCTTACTTCAGAATTTGATTATAAAGACGATTACAATGCATGCACGCACACACAGAAGCTAAACCCATTCAATCATTCCTCCCACAATCTCTCACAGTATCATACTCGCCCTCCCTCATTATTCCCTGTACACAAATACCAGTTATTTCTCCATCGAAAGTGAAAAATAAGCCTTCCAACAATTAATCTGTCTTATTTACACCTTGTATATCGATAGCTAGCAAGCTAGTCATTTATATTTCTAAGAATTGCCTGTTTTTTAGATCTGTGACAGTGCACAAAGCTGGCAAATAATAGCTTTGATGCAGCACCTTATCATTATTAGAAAGAAACTGAAATACTGCCACACATTTGCTCAAGTCCAACAATAATCAGTCACGTAGTCACATGTATTATATGAAGCACGTCTGAAAATAACAGCAGTAATAGAGGTAAAGAAGTACATTGTTATATAGAACCGACTTTTATTCACAGAGACTAACTGTTAAGCCTTCATGGAAAAACAGAAAACGCATGACAGAGACAAATAAATGTCCTTTCTGAGTGAGTGAAAATGTGCTTATTTTGCTCTTGTTCTTCCAGGCTGCTGCGTTGCTTGTTTGGGAAAGGGCAGGGTTAGAACTGTGATGCTGTGGCAGGTTTGGGCCACCTTATTTCACTGCCAAAGCCAAGGTCACTGCCACTGCCCTGGGGCCATCAAACAGGGGGATGGGTCCCCACTAGGGAATGAGCAGGAGGCTGAGCGTTGGAGGAGGGGAAACGTAATGGGAGGGGAATTTAAAAAAAGGGGAGGGGTATTCTGCCCTAGTGCACACAAAAAGGTCACCGTTTCCCAGATAAAACCCCCTCACCATCGTCCAGCCCCTCATAACCTCTGACCCCTCTATTTCTGAGTCAATGCTGAAACAGAGGGAGAAGAAGGGGGAGGGAGGGCGCAAGGGGAAACACACCCACCCAGAGTCAGCAGTGACAAAAGGGGGCCTCAGCCACAGCTAGCTGAGTTGGTCAGGAGAACAAACGCTCAGGCCACCGTCACAAAGCAGAGCCACCAGAGGCTGCACATCTCCACAGCCTCTGCCTGTTCCCAGCCACTCCACTGCCCTGTATTTCACAACTAACAATAGGTGCTGCTCCACTCGGAGAGGTACCCCAACACACACAAACACACACACACACAGGATAGAGAATGGAGAGGTGGCTGAGGCCCAAAGTAGAGCTTCTGCCTGCCCATCACTGACTGGCCTTTGTCTCCGACTCTTCTGCTTATTGGCCACCACAGAAAGATTTCCTGATCCCTGCTTAAACAAAATGGAAAACTGGACTGAGGGGCCCTGTGTGTGTGTGTGTCTGTATGTGGGGGAGATAATGTATAAGACAATTATGTTTATTACTATCTCTACTACTAAAAACACTAACTAATATCCACCACTGGCTCCACCTCCTGTCTGTCTTTGTCGTTATTGCACATTTTCACACATGCAAAAAAAAAAGTCTGCCAAAGGAAAAGACAGGAAGAGGGAGTTTTGGTGTTTTTATTGGTGGATGGTGCAGACCCTGTAAAGGCTTTTAACTGCGCAATCTGGCCATAAAGGCTCTGTTAAGTGTAGTGAAGCGCGGTGACGGGGCACTAGCAAGAGCTAGCCAAGCCCCTAGTGAAGCCTGTGATCAGAGGAACACCAACATACACACTCAGCACACATTCACATATGCTTGTGCTTCCATCCTTGGGAGGACCCTTTATTGATAAATTGATTCCCTGTTGCCCAACCTTAACCTAAACCACATCCTCATTTTGATCTTAACACTACATAGGACTAAAACAGGACCTTAAAGAAGTGTAGACCAAACAAAATGCCACTTGTGTCTTCACTCTGGAAGACTAAAATTCAAACATACTCTTTTAAGGGGCCAGGTGACTGTAAGATGACAAAAAGACGCAACATGCTGGCATGTGAGGATTCATCACTAACACATGTTTGGTACAAACAAAACTCTTGGAGAGGAGATCGTACTGGATTTGTCCAAATCAAAACAGGTTGCTGTGTACAGATTTTAAAGCCAGACGTTCCAGCATTTGGAGACTGGTCCGCCCCGTCCAACCTCTGGCCCGGCCTCTGCTCCCTCTCCTTTCACCTTTCACCTCTATTACTGAGGAATTCCTCCCATGAGCCTTAAAAGTAGGCAAAAGGAATTTTAGGCCCCCTTTTCATTTGTTTGTTTGAGAATAACTAGGGTGGTCCAGAGACATCCGGAGACCAACACAGACTTCATTACTTTGCCCAACGGACACATCCATTGACAGACACACACGCCACACAAACTTCAAACAAGGGTGCAATCCCAACATTGAACTTGAACTTAAAAAGTTAAGACCTAAGCTGATCCTTGTGTATTAAACAGGTAATGGCTAGGTGTTTTGTTTACTTTACTTTGAATTTATCACACTGTCAAAAAACACAGAATCTACCCAGTGACAAGCTATTTCTGCAAGGCATTCATTTTCTGAAAGATATGATTCCAGTCCAGCCAAGTACAATGTTTTCCAAAGTTAACCCTGCTTTGTGTGACAAAGAAATAAAAAGGCATTATCTGAATGGGCATTATCTGGATGATCAGCTACAGTGTGCACAGCTGATGAGAGCAGCTGCTAGAAAAGTTGGCACAGTGGCAGGAGGGAGCATCCTGCAATGACAGGGTCAGTGGTTGCTCATGCATTTTAAGCTGTTCTGGATAAGAGATTGTCATTTTTAAAGATTATTTTTTAATGAATTATTTTCATTTTAAACCAAAATAACATTTTTGAGTAGTTTCAGTCTGACCTCAACATCAATATTATTCTCCTTGAGCACTGACTGGGTTGGTGTGGTACCTTCTGTAAAGACTTAAAACTGCATCCATTCCTACATACATACACATACTGTATGTCCCAACAAAATCCAGCTATCAAGTCGAGCTGACTGTGCTAATAACTGTCGTTAGGACATAAAATGTTGCACAACTTTCTACAACTTCAGATGAACAGATGATTTCAGCTGTTAAGTCCAGCTTTTTCCAAAAAGAATTACATCCAAATTGCTAAGCCACTTCCTACCCCTATCTGTCCTGGAGAAAGACGTTCATGTGCTAATAATCTTCCATTCAATTTTGGGCTTTCCTTGACATAATGCTTCTGCTAGCTGTAAAAGGACCACCACAATATGTTGTTCCTCACCTTCTTGCACTGGCTCCTGTTTCTTATCTAAACAAATTTAAAATTGTAATATTTGCATGTGAAGCCCTGAATTGTCTTGTAGCTGTTTATATCACTGACTAAAGTACTACATAGCACCACTATAGCACCACAAGACCGAGGTCTGTTATCTTCTTTCCTTTTTTTTTTTTGGTTTGCCTGAAAACGTCAGATTGGCTCAATCTGTTATTTTTAAAAGCCGTTTTTATTTCCTTGCATACATTGTGATTGATTTTGTTGCTTGTGAAGTTCTAATCTCCACTTTATTTTCTTTTTTCTTCTTAATGATTCTGTGGGTTTAATATATCTAAAATTAATTTGTAGTTGGTATACACCTAACTAACTGGTATGTGTTTTCTGTGTATGTGCATGTGTATACATTTGGTACATACATTGTACGTATGTATGTTTTCCTCTCATGTAAAAAGTACTTTGGCACAAATCTGTTTGTTTCTTTAAGTGCTATATAAACAAACATAGTGCCCGATTCTTTATGTTATTATATCACAATAAAAAGACATAAATAGGATTAAAACCATGTCAAACATGAAGACATTGCGCCTGGAGGAATAAGCGAAATGCTTGTATGAGCAGTTCAACGTTTCCATCACCCAGCTGTTTCACAACTCTTCAGTATCCCTTCCTCTGTTTAGTGGCTTGATTTGCCAAGTGATGTTGTTTACACAGGCACATATTTTTAGAGCATAAGGGTGCCCGTTCTGCTCCACACAGTAGCTCATCCCTCATATCCCCTGTACCAGAAGACTGTTATAGCTCTCCATGGATGTCTGTGCTCTGTGCATGGCTGGAGTCCTGTCAGCATGGCTCAAGATTTAAGTGCACTAGCAACCATTGTGCTCTTGATTTTGTTGTGTTAGCTGTTCAATCCAGACATCTGGAGATAGAGGAGATTAAATAAATGTAATTCTGCAAAGCAAGATAGGGTGCATGCCCTTTTTGTTTCCAACCATGCAGCGTTATCAATACTGTCAAAATATATAAATAGTAGTTAATGTATTTCATAAATATTTGATTAGTAATTAATTAACATGTGACTAAAAATGTCTTAATTGGTTTGGAAATCCAACCAAAACAACATTTTACATCGCATCTCATTGTCCCTCATTGTTCCCCGTATGAAGACATACAATAAACTAAGACAATAAGGCACACTATGGGCAGTATGGGATCCCTTGGTGATTTTCCACTGCTTCAAGGTCAATGACGTGTCATCTTCAGAAATAATAACGATTCGCCCTGCCTCTTCCCCACAGGAGTGTTGGACAAGCTTAAGCATTTGTCAATGTAAATATCCAGAGTTGGCATTAGGGACATTCAGCTCCCTGACAAAAAAAACAACAACCCATAGAGGACAAACAGCATCTTTATAGACATGGGAGAGAGAGAGAGAAAGACAATGAGATCTGCAGTTGTTTACCCTTGCCTTTGCTTGTACATGACCATACAGAGTATAGGAAAAGGACCCGCTTCGAACCAATTCTGAAAAGCTGACTGCTATTCTAAAACAAGTAATAAAATCTCTTATTCACTGTTGCCAATTCTATATCAACTCACATAAAGCATGCATAGTCTGGCAATTAGATCAGAGTATGTAGTCTGCAGTTGTACAGTAACATACTGGTTTCTAATGTAATTACACAACAGAGGTCAGAGCTCTCATCCCTTCAGCCCGCCTCATCAGTACAGAAAAAGAAGACGAAAAGAACTCTTTCTTCCTCAGTCCTTCTGACACATTGGCGGACAGATGGAGGGGTGCTGAACACACAGCAGGGGGGAACACTCTGGTTTAACATCAGCCCACATACCTGCCCAAAGGAAGGAACAGGGCAGTCATAGGTCATGTCCGTATGCACTACTACTATGTGATGTTTTCAAGACAGGAATATCAATGAGAGGAATAATATCAGCGAGAGGAATACAGCGATGACTATTCTATATTTGCTTTGTGGCATGAAATGGCAATACCATGTGGCTTTTCCTCAAAAATCGTGATAGATGAAGTCACTAATGCTCCAATGTCAGTAGATTTTTTACATGAACTAATCTTGATTTTGCAAGGATTGAAAGAAAATACTAAGAGGCTTCATGCTGAAATGTCAAAACAAGCTTATGTGACATTTAATTGGCTAATCTATATGACGGAGAGATGACTTGCTTCGTGGCAAGTGAGCAGAGAGGAGCAAGTGTAGGAGGGGGGACAGATCGAGGGCGGGGTTTGGCTGGCAGACAAAGGGAGCTACAAGGAGATGTAGGGATGGCGCTTCAGCATTCACCCAGGCAGGAGGCCATGAAAGGGGTGGGGACAGGGAGGTCGGAGGGTGATGGAGAGCTACCGCCGACCCTCCAAACACACGCGCATGCACACGTACACACACTCTCACGTAAACCAACATGAGCTCCGCATAAATCACTCTCACTAACCACTGTCTGAGTAGCAGCTAGTGGCAAGCCATCCACACAGCTTTTAAATGTAGCATGTTGAAACTTCTCATCTTCTGCCACAGCTGCACATATCAGACTCTGGCTGCTTGACATCACACTTATTTACATTTACACCCCCGAAAGGATTTAAATTCACACAAATGAGAGGCATGGGTATACACTGAGACACTTTTACAGGCATCCTCTGTCTTCTCCTATTTCATCCTTTACAGCCCCCTGGGTTCCTCTTTTTCATTAAAGTCTCATTCAGAAGCCCACCATTATAAACGGCAGGACAATTCACCATGACGATCTCAGAAGTAAACAAGGTGGAAATTATCATCCAGCAGCCAAGGGATTTATATCTGTACTGAAGCAGTCGATTAAATAAATAACACGTATAATGCGCAGTTATTATAATTGCATTTTTTACAATTTGTGTTTTCACTCACGTCATGTTTGCACTGACTTTGCCTTTTTTTCAGCACACTTCATATTGTGTGTGCAAATCTTTTCGAATGGTCCCTGAGGTCAATTGCAGTCTCCGCAAATGAATAGGACTGAGGAAAAAAAATAAATTATTTCCTAACAAAGCTTCAACTCTTTCCAATTAATTCCAGACAAACAGACAAAAGCAAGTCATTTCAATTGATCCTAAAAGCTATTTTGTAACAGGGGGGCTTTTGTGGTGTGTTGCCTGGTGACGCGGGTCTGCTGTGGGGGAGGGGCAGGAGCTCTGGCCGGGTCCACTGTACCAGGCTTGTCATTCATCCAAATGATGAAAAGCTTCCTGAACGTAAGCTAATGAGGAGGTCCAAGAGAAACTGAGGAAAGAGAGAGAGACGGAGAAAGAGAAACCGACCATCAAAGAGATAACATTTAGGAGGAAAAAAAGAGTTTCCTGGACTGACCGCCGATTTGGACGGGCAACGGGGAGTCCGTCCTATACCAGCCCCCGACAGTGAGCTCACACAAATGGTTGTCAAGCAAATAAAAAGTGAAATTTATGGAGGGAGGTAGAGTGGAGGGTAAGATGGAGGCTTTATCCACTGGGAGGGCTATAAAGAGGGCTTCAGTAATCACACCACCCATTGCAACACAGTGGTACAAGTCAGAGCTCTGTTGTAAGAAGGACTATAATACAGCAAATTACCTCAAAAACACAAAGAGAGCATCAACATTAACAAACACTTGGAACAGAAAAAGAAACAAACACTAGTCACCAATCTTTGTGAGGAGAGCATTTGTTTTGGGCCATTTCTCTTCATAAACAAAATGAAAACACTTTATCTTCAATTATTTATGCCCAGTGCAGAACTCTGGTGGGCCAGGACAGGATGAAATGAACCAGTGATTGTCCAAACCCCTGTACTTCACCTCAAAGATTAAGCTCCTTTAAGACCTCATAATAAAGACCTAAAGCATAATAGTTTGACAAATTGAGGCTTGATCAACAGGGGAGCACTTCTGTACTGAACAGGCGCCTGCGGGAACCTGGAGGCTGAGGAGTGCAAGAAGGTGGGCACTGAACGATGGTTATGACTTTTCTCAAAGCACAATACAAAAATCATCTATGAAGGCTTCCCAAGACAGCCCACCAGAAACAATGCAGTTTGGAAAGCCATTACACCTACTTATCAACGATGGAAATAAACTACCACAACTAATGGTGCAATGAAAACCTCATTAATATGACTTTGGGCATTTTTCATACACTGCAGAGCAAAACAAAACTCAAAACATGGCTAAAATCTATCGTGAAATACCAACATTATTGTTTCATGGCAAATCTTACAAAATAGAAAGGTATTAGAGGGCAATGATGGGTAACATGGGGAGATTTTACGGTTAGAAGTTCTTATCTTGCGAGTCCCTTTGAAGGGTCTCTGGAGGATTATTTTCACAGTGATGGCTTCTTGCTGCCTTGATAGAAGTGAGACTCCATTAAGGAGGGACAGAGCATCATTATGGCAGAGCCTTTACTCATTCAACGCCTTGCCAAAAGACTGCTCAACACAACCCGAAAGGTCAGAGGTCGGGGGTCAGAATGTGGCTTTCAGTAATCCCTCAGTTCCTCCCTAATCAATACAAGTCAAAGGGAAAAGCTGGAAAAGGTCTGCAGGAGAGCAAAGGTGCCCAGCGAAAACAGAACATTTTCACCATGAATTTTGAACTTGAGGTGTGCTCCAGGTCAAGTTCATTCCACGTTCAATTTTTCAGAAATAGATGAGTGATGGAGGATTGCTCCACTCTTGCATAACTCTTAATCCTTCATGCTGATACAGTATTGACATTGAATTTGCTGAATATACATTAAAAAAAATGTATTTGTGAGGCACAATTTGGCGTTACATCACAACACCTTAAAATTACATGTGATCATTTTATAATTTGAAACTGTTACAACAAACTTTAATTATTGGCGGACCAGATTAGTGAGGGACAGTGTTGCATGGCTTGTGGTTGGCTAAGTAAAGAGGGGACTGGACTGCTGGGTGACTCCACTGCATCACACCCGTGTACTTCAAAATTTCCACTTTTATCAGTGTATTCAACAAACTGATTCTCAAAATTCAGAGCATGACAAACTCTCACTGTACTGCACTATTCTCACTGAAATATGTTACAGTTTCCTTATAGCCTTCCTTATAACACATTAATAAGCTAATTTTGAGGCTAGTGTATACTAGCTAAATTGTTTGTTTACAAAAACTTGAATACATTTTTGAGTGTAAACAAACTTACAACTGCACTTGTTGATCTATCAAACTGATTCTCACTCTCATTCAGAATTTTTCATTGAAGATTTCAAGAAAATATTATGCCAAAACCTCTAGTGAGTAACATGAGAAGGCAGACATTGAAGCTATAAATAATATACTGTACATTGCTGCAGCACAAATCATCAGGATAATTCTATTGTTTTCTCTGTACTGTGTTCAGGTGATGAACTCAACTTAAATCAATGGATTTTCATTTTCCTCGTGCTTTCTTACCACTATATCAAAGTAATTCTGTGAAATTAAAAAATAGGGGGACCATATTGATGACTTTTCCCTGATGCCGAATAAAAAATGTGCTAAAATAGCGGCTACAATCTGACCTTTGAAAAGAAAGACCCTTTGGGGAGGCCTTAAAAGGTTGCATGTGTTTGACAGCGCCAGCCACTGAGCTGAAGTGACTTTTCCCTTCGACCAGTGAGACGTCCATGCTAACCTCCCTATCCCACTGAGTGGAAAAGCTGTATTGGCCACAACAGCACAGCAGTATGCTGTCTACACACGGCCCGGGAATCAACAGGCTTCTGCGAGCCTTTGTCCATCTCTGTGTTACAGAATATATATAACAGAGCCTTCAAAAAGTCTTAACTCAGCGCAGTGTGGAACAGTACAGTACCACTAAAGCTGCTGCTGCAACATCTCAGCGTGTCCACAGAGGAATGTGCACATCCTTGATGCCTTTGATTTAAAGTAAGTTGAGACATGCACTGTATGTGTGTGAGAGAAAAGAGAAGCGAGGAGTACAGAGAGGCAGATTGTCTCACTATGATATGATACAAACATTGTAAATGAACCATGGCAACAATGCTGAGAACTTAATGCTGAACTAGAGTGACTTCAAGTAAGAGATTCGGTGGTCAAGCCAGAGAAAATTTATCTTGATGCCTCTACCAGTGAGTGGGCTGCTGGGTTGCTTCGAGCTTATTGCACTCTTACAAAGCAGCTTGGAGGCTCTCAGCATGAGCGCTTGTTAATGCTAAACTCAAAGGCTTGAATTTCTAAGCAGCACTGTAGATGAGCATCAGAAAGTTCATTACACTGAAAGAATGATATTAAAATATTCAAATGACTTCACAGCCGGGGATATTAAGTATATTTACAGCACGGCAATATCTGGATGACTGGGACTGGACTGAAATGTAATTACTTAAGGCAATATTTCAATTACAGTGTTTACATTTGCACGGAACGCAGATCACAACTTAATCAAACTTAAGTAAGTGGCTGTGGTTGCAGTTTCTGCTTGTGTCATACCTGTATTGCTCAATCATGTTTTCTTATTCTGACACTTGGGACTTTACATACTGATAACACAATTAGGCCCAGACAAACTACTGAGTTGGTATCTCAAGGTAAGACGATAATTTAAGATGATAAAGTCGTAATTTAAAGATAACAATTAAAAACAACAATATCAAAACCACAAACAATTACGGGCACTCTTGGCTTCCAGATCGCATGACACCATGTTGGTTGTACTATTTATCTGGTGACACACACAGGTTCAAAAAACGGAATGGAATTAAAACCCAGTTGAGATATTTCTTAAAAGCAGAGTTAGAGGATCAATACCACTCTCATGTGTGTACGTTAAATATGAAATTGCAGCTAACAGCCGGTTAGCTTATATTAGTATAAAGATAGCTAGTCTGGCTCTGCCCAAAGCTGCAAATAACAATTATTTTCATTATTGATTAATCTGTCGATCATTTTCTCGATTAATCGATTAGTTGTTTGGGCCGTAAAATTTCAGAAAATGGTGAAAAATGTTGATCACCGTTTCCAAAAGCCCAAGGGTGGAATTCTCTGATATCTTCTCATCTACTATGTGCAACAAGTGTATTTCACAAAATGTTAAACTATGCCTTTAATTGGCTTTAGATTGAATGCATATAATCACACTGTAAAATAAAAAAAAAATGTATGTCTGCCATAAAGCTCATACAGCCCTTACAAATGCATCACTATAAGGCAAAAGAAGAGACTTACTGGCTGCCTGAATACGGGCCTTGCGGCTCACCACCAGCCCAAAAGAATTCTGGGCCATACACTCATAGTCGCCCTCGTCAGATGAGCCATCAGATTTGGTCTTCTGGAAGTGACCGATCAGGAGGGAGCCATTGATGAAGGTGGTGTGATGCTGATCCTGAGTTAAAAGCAGGCCATTGCGCCTCCACTGTGTCGTAATTGGGGGGATGCCGTCCACCTGGCAGTGGAGCATGAGGGGCTGCTCCTGTACAGCGATGATGTCACTGGGCTCCAGTGTGAAGGAGAGCTCCGCCTCGCACATCACACCTGAAGAGACACAAACGCACACAATAATAACTTTATAGCTGAGCGTGAAAGTTCATTCTTGACTTTGTACACAGTATTTTAACAAAAAAAAAGCTCTGGAAAAAGCTAATAAGTGGACACTGAGTTAAGATTTTTTGTGCAAGATAGCTGTATCTCTCCATCTCTCCCTCATTTCCTGTCATCTCTCTCCACTCTCACTAGCCAATAAAGCCCCCCCCCC
>NTHP01000029.1:1678290-1694734 GCA_003416845.1 Oplegnathus fasciatus
CCCCCCCCCGAAAAAATAGCTATATAAAGAACTATATAAATGTTTATATAAATCTGTCTCCAACTATATTTACATATTATAGTATGTACTACCCTGCTCTCCTGAGACATCTCACAGTATCTCAACAGTTTAGAATAGCAAATTATGCTCCTTTTAAAAAAAATAAAAGATTGCAAACAGACACTGTCACTATCACACTTTGACTGTCTAAAACCAGTGACACAAACATGAGCCCAGTCCATATTAACATTTTTTAAGTTGATACTATATTAACCATGTTTATGTCACCCGCTTCAGATTTCTTGGCAATTCAGAGGTCTCACTTTCCTTTAAATTTCAAAAGGAACACAGTTCTAGAGCTTGGGAGGCCCTTACAGCAAATACACCATCGCCTTTAGTTTAAAGTGTAGACCGCAGGATTGCTAGCAGAGTTTTGTTGCGGGATCTGAGGTTGCGTGCAGGTATAGATGGGCACAATAGCTCACACATTGAAACTAGCTACTGAAGCTGTATTTCCTCCATTCATTGATTTTCAATACCTACTTATTAATATCCAGGGTCATGAGGGACTGCAACAGTTGTGACATAAATAATAATTTTCATATCAACCGTCATACCCAAACAAATAGGAAGAATGCTCCTTATGTCATATCACTGACAACAGCTCACCAGGCCTTACAGCTAACACATAAAAAAGCCTTGACAGAGCTACTTCCAGGCTACAGTCACAAGGGAATTCATAGGTTATAGATTGAATGCACCCAGAGCATGTGTACCCTTGTGCTATATACACTCACATGCGTGGCCTTGTATGTGCTGTACCAGTTAACCGGTGGCAGCAACTTTGTCACAATGTATAATGATAACAGAGAACAACTGTGGTCTCTTTTTCACCACTCAACACAACATGATACTCTCCAGATACGCTCCATATCGGTTTAATTTGTTTGTAGTGATGCTTTCCACTTAATAATGGGGTGAGGAGATCTGATTTTTTGTATTTGCGGTTTCTGAGGGGAAAGAGGTGGGAGTGGGAGAACAATAAATAAAGGATGTAAACAGTCTGACCTGACTTGGTACTATAAAAGAGGAGCTTAGCGGGCTCTCTTGGTATCATGTTTCAGCTGCTGATGGACTAAGCACTACCAGTCTCTGCCCCAGGCCCTGGAATCTGGTGGGAGGGGGGCTATGGGAGGGCAGTGGAGGGGGGCCAAAGCACAAGGGTCAAAACAGAGAACCTCCGGCTTCATCCCTCAGATTCCAGCCGAGAAATACTTCCCCTTAGGTGCAGACAAGGAATTCATTGACACACTCCTCCATGAAGATCACATATGGAGTATAATGCAAAGGAACATTTCCTCTTCCTCTCTTCTTGCTCTGTATCCTTTCTTTATGTGCCCCCCCTCCCCTTTTTTCACTCAACAAGCACGGTAAGTAAATGGCCATGGGACCAGAGAGACATCAGTGCTACCACTTGTGAAAAACAAGGGGGTGGTGGTGGAGAAATATTTAACCCTTAGCTGGCAGGCGGTGATCCCGCTGCCTGGGCTGCTGCTCTCCAAAATTATGCTGCCCACTGAGCTCCATCTCCTTTGGTCCAACAAAGATCACATGTTTTCACACAGGAAGCATTCATTCATTCAATAGCATACGAAGAGCCTGCAGCCACACATCCAGTCAGTCACACTTCATATTTTGATCAAAACATGGATAATTCACAAAGTAAAGAATGCATTATATACTGAGCAAAATGCTTTTGGACAAATATGAGGATATAAAACATATGAAAGTGTTACATTCAACCTTCCTCTGTGCAACTTGACTAAAATATATTGAAAGCTTTTTATTTTTAGCTTTCAAAGCTGTCAAACGACATTAGTCAACGTTATCAAGCCTCGCAGCAAACAGGATAATAACAGTTCAGTGTTCAACGTGCTACAATGTCATTGATTTGGAGTTGATTAAACAGCTTTATTGATGTTGTATATACTTCCTCATGACTTCAATTAACGAGATTTCGTCCATTAGCTGGAACAATGTGAAGGTTCTTGGGCTTTGGCTTTCCTAATGAATAAAGCATGTTGCTAGAGTGACTGGCTAATGCAATCCTGAGCTCTGGGTGGGTAGAAGGTTACAAACAGCAGTGTGAAAAAGGTCAGAGAAAATCATATTTCAACACTGAATCATAAGACAGATCCACTGAAACAAAGGAGATAAGAGGAGGAGAGAAACAGGGGATAGCCGGATTTCGCACTTTGTATGGTTTAGGTTCAGGTCATCAGTGAGGGTGTGCAGAGAGGAGTGCACAGCTGTAGAAACTGGTGTCAAGAACACGCCTATCCACAGAAACACATGTTCACAGACATGAATCTATACGGGCGTGGATTTGGTCATGGTCAGATAAGGAGACAGACACACACGCACACGTCCTAATGCGCTTTCCATGCAGAGGAAAGAGACACTAGCATGTAGGATTACCGAGTGAGACCAGAGACAAGTGTTGGCTGAGTGTGGCTCATGCTCTGGCTTACTATTGACAGATAAGTGTGGCTGGCTGGCACAAAGGTTTACTGCTGCAACAGTAAAATGAGGATCACACACCAGCTACTGACAGACAGATGTAGTTAGCAGACACGAGCACCACAGATAGAGCTGAGTGAGCTTAGGACACACCACAGGCTTCTTACAGGCAGCGGCGTCAGCAACACGACTGCTTGGCATCATATTATATGATAGTCCCAGGAAATAAACTGATTTGAAATTAGATTTAGTACAAGTATTAGTATCTTATAAATGCTACATGATGCATTTAAATAGTACAGAGTTATAGCTTTAGAGTGTTTTCTATTGCTAAATTACTTGCTTTCTCTGCTTCCTCTCTCAGCATCCATCTGTTGCAGCTCATTGGCCATACATTCTTATTCACCATAACAATAAACATATTCTTAAATAACCGGTTAAAATTTCCCGTGACAGACTGCTGCAGCATCATGTTAGAGTTAGTTTGAAACGTGGAAAAATGTTTAATACACTGGACAAGAATTATGGATTTATCCTCCATTCATTTCACTGAAAGCTGAAGTAGCATATTAAA
Source organism: Oplegnathus fasciatus (assembly GCA_003416845.1). NCBI lineage: Eukaryota > Metazoa > Chordata > Actinopteri > Centrarchiformes > Oplegnathidae > Oplegnathus > Oplegnathus fasciatus. Next base: position 1,681,385 of record NTHP01000029.1, read on the forward strand.
TAGGAACAGACTTACAAACTTATTAAGTATTCCTTTAAAAGGTGTCTTCCAGCATGCACAGCAAAAGTAATTTATTTGTATTTCGATCAAGTGTATGTGCGTGGATGAAACACCAGGGAGTCACAAGTATAAATTAACTATTAAAAAGAGCATCCACAGAACAGCTCAATTTCTTTTTTATAGGTTTTGTAAGTTATTATTTCTTATACAGTGTCTAAAAACCAATATTTATTCTATTTCCAGGGGGAGGACTACACTTGCAGCGTTGGTGCTTGCATTCCCTCCTATAGGCTTCTGCTTGATAAATTATTAATCAATACTCCTGTTTTCTAGCTATACTCATGACCACGTAGTTTCAAGCACTCTGATATCCACTTGTTATAACAACAGCAGCTCAGCGATGATTACACAGAGATGACAGTGATAATAGAGGCTACATCAGTAAAATGCAACACAAGAATGCTGAGAAATAGTCCAAGTGTTGGCATGAGAATGGATGTAGGGCAGCTGTTGCACAATTCACCTCTCTCAACCATTTTCTCCACTGTCAATGTACTCACAGAAGTATTCACCACTATACCAGCGCTAATCCTAATAATGATTAACCAAATATATTCGGTTGGCTTTGGATTAAAATGAATGAGCTTATAGACACATTAATAAGCAGGAACGTAAACAGAAAGTTAAATGAAAGTTCTCTGTATTTTTCTCTAACGTGCTTCGACTTAACATTCATACTCTCCTTGAAAGACACAAGCTAACTCGGTCAGTCCATTCAAAGCAAACAATTACCCTTTGATAAACTACCATTTTCTTATCACGAGATCTTCTGAATGATCTGAATTGCATTTTACCTCAGAGTTTGGGCTCCTCAGGCCAAGAGATCTAATGCAGATATTCCTCTTATTGCTTCACTCTTATCAACTCTGCCTTAAATGTCATAAATAGTGTCTTCATCTAAACTGAATCTAATCTCTGCGGCAGACAAGCACTTGAAAGAGCTTCATTTCTTTAATGCGATGGGTAGATTGGAACTACATCCATCACAGAGCCGCGTTTCTGCAGTTTTTTTGTTCCCAGTCCTCTGACTGAACATGTTATGAAGCACTGTGTACTAGCCTTTATGATTCCAGTGGGGGCCTTTGTGGGTCCCTGTGTGGTATGCTTTGCAAATACTCAATACTCTCTCCTGCTTTTGAATTAAGGGGCCTCACGTAGAGAGAGAAACTGTCTATCATAGTGAACAAAGGGCCAAAAAAGGAAAATTTGAAAAGGAGGAGAGGGACAGTCTTGACATTTAATCTGTACAAATATTCTCCCCAGCAGGCAATAACCACAGTCTTTTAATCTATCCTCAGAGCAATAACCACTGTCATTTCACTCAGCCACAGGGCGGTGTGCTGTAAGGACTGACTCCTAGCTCCGTCTACTTTAGATGATATGAAATCAAACTCCATCTACCTATGAAAGTACACCACTTTTACAGTTAGCTTGAAGAGTTAAGTATATTTTGATGACTTTTAAAAGAAAAAAATCAACAGTGAATTTTAATTTGAAAGCCTGGAAGCCTATAAAAACTACAATATCTTAATATCTGGGTTAATAAAGTTTCTAAGTATTAAAAACTTTGGTCCTAATTCTCCCCTCAGTGCTGAATTCATAATATTGAGACCATGTGCTTAACAATAACATGGGGAAAGTGGCTCTAACTTTGCAGCCCTACTATTACTGGGACACCTGATTAAAAGGCAGTCATGAGGAGGACCAGAAAACCACTTCTGATAACAGACAAGACCACTAAGTGTTTTCTGCACAATTCACAGCTACTGTAAAGCAAAAATGTGACTTTCTCGATGCACCAATTGGACACCTTTCAGAGGACCGTTCTTCCTATCAAAATAAATATGAGAACAATCCAGAAACTCTGCCGACTACATTGCACGTGGCTACCCTGTATTATTATGCTGCTGCCTGGACATCAAAGACCTCAAAAGCCATCAAGATTTGAACACACTGTGCAAAAGAAGTATTGGAGAAACAACACCAATATCCTGCTAGAACATTTCAAGTTGTGCAGAATGCACAAAATGTAACTTTAAACATACACAAACACACCTATGGATAAGTATGCGTATGTAACTCAGTAACCTCCAGGTACACATTCCGCAGTGCACACGGCTCCAGCACTATAGTCCTCACATTGGCATTTACTGCCGGAATACTGACGGACACCGGAGAGGGGCCAAGTTCAGGGTTACTGGTCAGCAGCGCACTTATCGCCGCTTGCAGCATGCAGCATGCTCCGGAGAGCAGCAGACTAACTGCGGCTGTCCTCCACAAAGCTATCACACCCTGCAGCACTACTCTCCGCTCCGGTGATAAGATAATGTCACTTACCGATTAAAGCATTTAGGAGTATTCCCAAAAAGCACGGGACAAGGCGGCGGTAGCGCCTTGTGGATGCCATTTAAACACTTATAGAAAATATTCCAGCACTTGCAAAAAACAACGTGAGGCGAATAGTCGGGGGGTAGGAAAAAAAAAGACACACACAGATATATCCAGCTTCAGCTACTACATGTTCCGACCTACAGTGCTACAGTTTGGTGGCTCGCTGGGGTCGAACACGCTTTCGCCATTTTAACCATCTATCAGGAATCTGTCAGCATCCCGCTCTCTCTCTCTCTCTCTCTCTCTCTCTCTCTCTCACACTCACACACACACACACACACACACACACACACACACACTCGCTGTATCTACTCTCGGAACAAAAGAGCCGACTGCTGACTGCTTCGCTCCATGAGAAACCTGCAAAAACTGCATGATTTCTGCATGTCAATAAAACAGCTCCTACTAGTACTACTTCTACAGATAAAAGCTAGTAATTACAACACTACTAACACCAGTAATAATCTTAATCAATAAACAAAAGTGATATCAGTGACCATAATAACAGAACTATTACTATGTAATAATAGGCTACTGATAATGTTTCTAACAATATCCCCGAATAAATCCACAGACTATGACCACAAAACTCAAAAAAATGTTTCTTATGTCGTTGGTTGCACATTTAGACAAAATATATGATGAAACAAATGACAAAAACAAAACAAACAGCAACAGTAAACCATGTTGTCCACACTGAACACATGGCAGCTGTTATTGTACATTTTAAAAACAGACTCAGTTCCACGAGGACAATAAAAACAACATCATGAAATTCTGTGAGGTGGATGTGTTTTATTTAAAGCTGATGGTTCTGCACATGGGATCCTGATATGATAAATAAACAAGGAGGACCTCTAACATTCAATTACAACAAAGCAGCGGGTGTTTGGCTGTACTCGAACTCCTCCCAGTGGACCAAATGTGTATTTCAGCTTAAAAAGAAAACTATTCTGCTATTGTAGTGGCCATGTCCAGACCCCTATACTGTATGATGTAATATATGGTAATCTAGTCTAATATCCTGATGGATGGACTGTGTGCACCTGTGTGGTGTTACACATGACAAATAGAGAACTGGTGCTTGACTGACAACACATCTTGACACTTTCACTTATCGATTAATCTGTCGATCATTTTCTCTATTAATCGTTTAGTTGTCTGGTCCATAAAATGTCAGAAAATGGTGAAAAATGTTGATCACTGTTTCCCAAAGCCCAAGGTGATGTCCTCAAATGTCTTGTTTTGTCCACAACCCAAAGATATTCAGATTACTGTCATAGATGACTAAAGAAACCAGGAAATATTCACATTTGACAAGCCGAAATCAGAGAATTTGGACACTTTTTCTTAAAAAATTACTAAAACAATTAATTCGTTGCAGCTCTCTCTCTATATATATATATATAGATATATATAATATATATATTATAAAAATGTTTTTTTTTCTCTGTAGTCAGGCTAAATTAACAAAAATTCTTTGGCCACTGGAATCAGGGCTGCTACTATGATCAATTAATCCACCCATTATTTGTTTGATTAACTGATTCATTATTTTAGTCTATATAATATCAGTAAACTGAAAAAATGCCCATCCCAGTTTCCCAGGATCCAAGCTGACGTCTTCAAATGTCAACGTTATTCATTTTAAAATGTATATAAAACAGAGATAAGCAGTACATCTTCACATTAGAGAAGCTGGAAGCAGAGAGTGATCAGCATTTCTTCTCTATTTTTTGCTTGAAAAACGACAAGAACTATTTAACAAGGAAAACAGTTGCAGATTACTTTTCTGTTGAATGACTAATCAAATAATCGACTGATCGTTTCAGCTCTGATTACAATCATGGCATCCCTCAACATGTGTTGTCTCTAGTAAACTCAAAACAATCCTATGTCATTGGTTGCATATATGTACACAAAATTTGAGATGAAACAAAATATGAAATCAAAGAGGAATAAACGGCAGAGTGCACAGCATCCATAAAATCATCTTTTAGGAGTACCTCAAAGAAGCACAGAACATGGTCAATTTTACAAACAATGTAGGCCGACATGATCAGCCTAATTGATACAACTGAGCAACCAGCTGATATTTTATAACACCTATACCTTCTCTGGATGATGGTTTGAAAAAGCTTGAAACTGCAAATACGCCTTTGTTCTTTTTTGGAATAACTCAGCTCATATGTATTCTAAATATCAGTTCATCTCCTGGTTTTACGGCAGCTATTTTAAGTTTGAGAACACTAAAACAACAATATGGGGTTATATGTAGTGGTGCTTTAATTTAAAGCTAATGGTTGAGTGTACATGAACGTGTTATGATAATAAACAAGGTAAACCTCTGACACTCAATCACAACAAAGCTGTGCTTGTTTAGCTGTACTCGAGCTCCCCCTAGTGGGCCACACATGTACTTCAGATCTAAAAAACACGAATAATCACCTATTTTACAGCAACCAGTCTCATATGTAAGATAATTTAGATGAACTAGCCTTAATCTAATGGTACCTTTTCACAATGGAAGACCTCCTCTTTCCGTCTCTCCCACTAATGCTCTATCACAAATAGAAAACAGCTGCTGGATTGACAACAGGCCTTGAAACTGACTGGTATGCCAAAATAAACACTGTTAATTCACAAATGTTGAAATGTCGTGTAACAAAGATCCAGTAAGAACCATATCTGCTTTTACATATACTGCTAAGGGTAAGTTTAAAAAGAGNNNAGGACTTAAGTTAACTGAACACTAAATCTACTTTTTTAAGCTTTAAATTAGTTACATGTGTAGTCACTTTATTATAATATTAGCTAATACTGGCCCCACTCTATAGTGTTCATTACAACATTACAACTTATTTACCTCTTTCCCTGATAAAATCCAGTAGTTCTCTCCTTTAGACCCCCTAAAACTGTGTGAAAAATCTATGAAGCTCCGTGAATGTTAACGCCTGTAACCGTTACAGTCCGGAGTTAGCTAACGTTAGCTAACGGTTAGCATGTAACGTTTAGCATGTTAGTTGGCGTTCAACATGTGTAGTTAACGCTAAGTTATAGTTGAGTCTTTTTTGTTTATATGGTTAAAATTACAACATTTACTCAGAGGGCTTTACAATGTTTACAACGCAAATATTGTATGTTTGCAAACCAGACAGCTAGCTTTGTAACAAGTGTTATGACCGCGTGTTAGCATGCTAGCAGGACGCCCATTAACGTTAGCTACTTTTAGAAGTAAAACCTGTTTACTTACCCTGGAGGTGTCAGAAAAGTGAAGTGTTTTTTGACCTGTTAGTGTCGCTTGATGAAAAATCAGAAGACCATCAAAGTTATTCATCCTCTGAGGGCCGTGTTGTGAAGACGTCTCACTCTGGATCAAAGTGTGGGACCAGAACCAGGGACCGACGGGTGGTGGGAAAGGACAGAATTCACCAGATAAGGTATCATGAGGAAGCTCAAGGTTTGAACTACACTCAACAGGTTATAAAGATCAGAGCTATCTGACAGTGGTGGAGAGTAATCAAATACTCTACTACTTACAGTTATGAAGCACTTTACATAAGTGCAGAGGTAACTAAGTACATATATTCAAGTACTGTTCTTAAGTACAATTTTGACATACTTGTACTTTATTTGAGTATTTCCATTCTATGCTACTTTACACTTCTACTTCACCACATTTCAGAGGGAAATACTTTTTACTCCACTACATTTATTTGACACTTACACTTACTAGTTACTTTTTACATAATGATATGATGCAGTACTTAACTACTAATCTACCCAGTAGTATACAAAGTATCTAAAGTTGGCTCCACATTGATGAACTACAATATAAAATGCTCTTACATGTATTTGTTAGTGATAAAAAAACAGAATAATATAATGTTCTGTAATAATGTAACACTGTGAAAGGAGCCATTCTGCACAATGAGTGACATTTTGCTGATAATACTTCTGTACTTTTACTTAAGTAACATTTTGAATACAGGACCTTTACATGCAATGGAGTACTTCTTCCACCACTGCTTGAGTGTCTCCATTTGATGCTACTTTATACTTCTACTCTACATTTCAGAGGGAAATTGTAGTTTTTACTCTGTTACATTTATTTTACAGCTATATTTATTAGTTACTTAGATTACTTTAGTTTAAGATTTTACCTAAAAAACTGGATACACTTATTAGATTCAACTTTATTAGATTAGATTAAACTTTATTGCACAGAGTATTGCAGGTACAGAGACAACAAAATGCAGTTTAGCATCTAACCAAAAGTGCAAAAAGCAATAAAGTGCAGAGTATGTAGAAATGTACAGAATACATAGAATGGGGGTAGATATGAATATGCTAATACAGTATTAACAGTATGAACAGTGTGACATTAATACGCTAAGACATATACAGTATGAGCAAAAAGATACACAGTGCAGGTATAAGTGCAAGTAATGGCAATAGCATTATAATGCACTATTTTATTGTGTCTAGTTTGTTCCTCTTTTCATGTTTCAGATATGTGTGAGCTGTTAGCGGTTCCACCAAAGAGAGATTTACCCTCTGGTTTTATTTTTAACTGTTTGAGGCCCAAAGACGGAAAATAAACCAATATTTCACACACAAAAAAAAGATAAGAGGAAAGTCTCAAAAATGAATACAAATTTGGGTAGCAGATCCTTGCTTGCTATTCGTTCCTATCCCATTAATCATCTCACGACCCCTCAGTTTTATTTGGCCCGACCGTTTAGGAGCCTGCTGGACTAAACTACATAAAAGTATATAAAGTAGTTCAATCAAGCTCCACCTTGACCAACTACAATAGTGAAATGCTGTCTACACACTGGTGCATTTAACAGTCTAATAACGTCTTAAGCCTTATAATAAATATATCTCACAGGGGCCATTTTTTCTGCATAATGAGTACTTTTACTTTTGATACATTTAGCTCATAACACATCAGTACTTTTACTTAAGTAAGTAAGTTGGATTTTGTATTAATGTCTTTTACTTGCAATGTCGTATTTGTACATTGCTGTACTGGTACTTATACTTCAGTAAATGATTGGAGTACTTCTTCCACCCCTGATAGTGAGGCTAGAAAGTAATAGGGGCATTATACATGTACCTGGCTTATTATACAGGGAGTCTGGGATTCGTAACCAGGGGCTCCATTAAATCCTAAAGAGAGCTTCAATATCAGCTGAAACAGCAGCTGTGATTTTAGCTGAAGACAGTGTACACCAATTAAGGCCATCGTTGGTATTTGTTTAATCTGCTGAGTGTGGCATTTCAAACCAGAAAGGCCAGCCATCCCATTAACCTCTGGTAATTGGTACAGTGTGGTTTGTGAGTTGTTGAGCTGGTCGGTGCAATCCCAAAGCTGTTCTGAGAGAGATTACGTTGATGATGATAATGGTGATTTTTAAAAGGATATTATGAGATGTTGTAATCTGAAGTATTTGGCTGCTGTGGAGTAGATATAATGAAATGATCAGTATACAGTATGGAATCCAACACAATCACCCTGTTTATGAATTATTAAGCCAAAAATGTTTATTGATCTATTTTTGAGGCTGTATTTTGTGGTGTGGTTGTATTGGATCACCACCAGTTACATCGGCCTTACAGTGGGAGACAACACAATTACTACACCTGTTGTATTGGATTTCATTAGATTTTACCCAGATGTTATGAACACCTGGGTATCTGTGAGGAACCACTTTCTCATAAGCCACCATTTATAAGGGTTTATAAATTGCAACTAATGTCTATTAATAATTAATAAACTATTTACTATAATGCTTTATTGATCAGTTAGACGCCACTAATGACAGCAACTTTTGGAAAAAGCTCATGCTGATGAGTTATTAGTAAATTCATAAATCAGTTTCTCATTTAAACAATAAGCCATCATGTCTGCAGATATATATGAATAAGTCAATGAAGGCTAATAAACTATTCTGCAGCTATACATGATAATACAGTAATTAATAAAAGGTAATAAGTTTCTCATTTTATAATAAGTCATTAGCAAAAGTTAGTACAGTAAGTCATCTACATGCAGTTATGGCATAAATGTTAAAATGTCATTGATAAAGGTTTTTTTTTTCCAATAATCCATCAAGTTTGAAGTAAATAGTTAATAAATAGGTTGTTGTGCTGATGCCCTGCAGCTCTTTTCCAGGAGGTCAGAGTTTAAATGGTCCATTTGAGGTCTATGAACAAATGAATGTGTAATTAAATCACTTAATCTAAACATCCCTGTTGTATTGTCCTGTTGTTTTATTATTTTATTTTTAACTTGTTCTTATTTTGCTGGTTTTACCTGTGGTAATTTGTTTTTACTTACTGTATCTTATTGTTTTTATTGTGTGTTACATTTTCAATTTTTTTCAATTTTTAAAAAAAAACTGTTTTCTGAATCTGCTTTTGTGTGCCTGTTTTTGCTGCAAGCCAAATTTCCCGATGCGGGACAATAAAGACTAAACTGAACTAAAGAGTCCAGCTGGAGGAGGATAAGCACCAGCCAGAGAGATTTTTCACAACCTGGCAACCCAAATATTGTTCTTAGTAATGGCTTAAAACTGATAGAAAGCATCAATTAATCATTTATTTGCCATTAATAAAACCATTAGTTCCAACCTGTTCACGACCCTTCACAAAAGGTGGCTTATTGGAAAGCGGTACCAATTTATCTTAAAATGATGAAATAATAAGTTTACTTTCCTGTCAGACAGTAGGCTATAAAACATAAAAAAGAACACATTTTTAAAACTAGTACATTCTGTACAATGTTGGAGATGGCCACAAGATGTCCTCATCGTGTTTGTGTTTTCCTTTTAATCATAAAGGTCATACAGGTAACCTGCTACACTTCGGTGTCCTGCAGCTATTTTACCCAGCTGACTCACATCAACATGACTCACAAACCTTCATCTCAGTGCATGCTTGATGGGTTTAAAAATTCTCTCCTTTCTCTCTCTCTCTCTCTCTCTCTCTCTCTCTCTCTCTCTCNTTTGCCGACGTAAAAAAAAAACAAAAACCCTGCCACTCCCCTTTATGTGTGCCTGGTCTTCTCGGGCAGCTCCAGGGAGCCCAGCAGTGTCCAGTTTCAACCAGGGTCGGTTCTAATGTAAATATCATCCATTGACCATCCAGCGATCTGAATCGGACTCATTGATTTCAGCGTGTGATCAGCCGATGCCTGCCTGGTGGAGTCTTCATCGACGGGACCGGATCACAGCGGCATCCTCGCTGCCTTCCCCCACTTTCATGAGAAGGTGAAGCCTTTATAATAACACCGCCCGCCGCTATGAGACGAATAACGGGAAAGGCGAAGGATGAAACTTTGATCGAGCTGCAGAGCGCGACGGATTCACAGACCGGAGGTAATTAAATAAAGACGCACTCATTAACCTTTAACACCGTCTGAGGGTCATGAGGGGTTTTTTATATATCTTGTGACAAATTGTGATATTAGTCGTAAAGACTGTCTGTCTTACTGCTTGTAGTAGCTACTCTGAAAGAAGCACACCATGGTAGTCTATTAACTGATAATCCAATTAAAATAAACTTTTCAAGATTGTATCCTCATGTTAGAATTAGAGCCAATAGAAATCATCGTAGCAAACCATTAAAAATGAAATAAATAGGCCTAAAGTACGGTTAATGTAAACTCCCAGTTCAGCAGACAAAGTGTAACTCCTTATATCAAAATGTTAGAGGATTATGATAACCATTAGCGCTTGCAGCAAAGTATGTCAAAAAAATTGGAGTGCCACTGTTTTATATATAATTTGGTCACTTGGCATGTGTATGTTTTTCCCACAGCTTAATTAAATAACTTGTTTAAGCCATGTTATTTACTTCTTTAAGTACCATGTACTTGATTTCAATTTGGCAGCTGATCTGAGTACTGAGACTGCGTAGCATTACGTCATACACGAGCATAACGTGGGAGAGTTTGGGAAGGATTTGGATTAATTAGAGTCATCTCAGTCAGAGGTCACTGGCTGTCAAATCCCAGTGAATGCTGTAGCAGAAGGATAAAGCCACCATTTAGAAATAAATAACTTTTCTGCACACAGAAGAGTTTATTTTAGTTGGTGCGTGTGTGTGTGTTATTTTACAGCAAGTTAGCAGCGATCTCATGACAAGCCAGGAGGCAAACAGATCAAAACATGACATGCTGGGTGTTTGTGGGGGTATTTAGTCCTTTTGCTTTGCATCGCAGGAATGTCCCTTAAAACCCGTGACTGTGGGGTCAGTGAAGCAGATTTCAGGCAGATTTGTAGGTTAATTAAAGTCACACCTGTCAGACGTCATCACTGTAAAGTCTCAGTAGATGCTGTAGCAGAATATCCCAGCCCAAGAAGCATCTTCATCCACATGTTTTTTCAATATAAATTAAGTATAAAATAATCAGAGGTGAAGGATGAGAGTAAACAAATCCATTTTTCCTCCTCTCTGCTCTCTGTCAAGTTTAGTGTGTGTGCCCACATCTAATGGGATTGCCTCCTCTGAGGTAGTCAGGCTTCACTGACTCATTCAGTGTGTGGTTTCTGACAGCTTGTTCACCAGAATCCATCTGGAGGTTAACAGTCTGGACAGTACACCCTGCCATAAATATGCTTTCGGACATTAGCGTGATGGAATTTAATTGGTTTGCCATTATTTGTTGTTTCTGTGTGTCCAATCTCTGAGGACACCAGAAAACAAGTCAAGAGTAATAGTTTCCTATTCAGTTTCCTGTTCCACGGAGCCCCATGGGTCATAATAGAGGAGGACTGTGGTCTTTTAAGTCCTGCATTATGGCTCCCATAGCTCCCATAGCATAGACAACAGTGGCATTGTTATGCAACATAGCTACCAAGCAGAAGAAAATGCAGAGAATTACTGCTTACTGTTCAGTCTGTGTTAGTGAACAAGGATGAAAGTTGTTGTGTTCTCCCTAATATTTGAAATGTCATACATCTACAGTACAAATGGGAAAGGAATTGAATGTGGACAAATGGAAAAGGCCACTTTTTGTGGTCAAAGACTGATTGCCGTAATATGAGGCTCACTTAAAAGTTCTAATTAACAATGCATGAATCCAGAAACATGTTTTTACCCTCAACTCCAAGGAACCAGATTAGTCTGATGTGCGGTAATAAAGTACTGGCTCTGAAGTGTCTGGTTTTGAGGCAATGTGCTAACACGCTGATATGAGTTGTTTCCCTGTTTGCATAATCCATGTCTCACTTATCTCAGGGAGTAAAATTCCTCATTGGAACCTTTCTTATCCTGTCCTTGACATTTTAAACACTACACTGAAATGTGCAGTGGTAAACTCATATAATTTTCAAACCTACAGTAGCTGAAGCTGAAGTCCAGTAATTGTGCCATGTTAAATAGGTCAGGAGACATTATAGTTTCCAACAGAAACCTGCAGGTTGGGAGTCCATAACATGAAAAGTAAAGCACACATGGAGGATACTGTAAGATACAGTCAGGGCATGGCGCTCTCTATCTTTCCACCCCTGCATTGGAAAAGTCTGTTGCTTTTGTGATAAGAGCAGTGCTGCATTTTACTAAAGATGGCTCGGAGAATGAGAGATGAAAGTTTGCTTTTAGTCCTGAAATGAAACAGTTTTTATTAGAATTACTGGTCTTAATGGACGATCAAATACAGAATAAGTCCAAATTCCCATTTTAAGAATCATTATGATGTAATATTTTAAGTGCATCCTTGAACTTTATAAGCAATTGATATATTAAGGTCACAGCAATGTAATGAATGTGATCTGTAGATACTGATTCTATCATCTCTGCTGTCAGGAAATAATTTAAGTAACGTCAAGCTCATTTCATGTTTTTATTACCTGCTTTGAGTGGTCCTGATTACTGTATGAAAAGTCACTAAAATTACTTAGAAAATTACTTAACGAAATATTCTTCTGTACTCCTGATGACTTCATTTTGATTTGCAAACAGCCACAAAATAAAATATTTTTAGGCATCTCTAGCAAATGAGCTATATTGTATGTCATGAAAGAAAACAGCCAAAACCCTTAGAGAGGAGCATGCGTTTTAGGCTTCTTTACTTTTCTAGAAATGCAAGCGAGTATATGAATTATTTCGATATTTTAACATGATAAAAATGTGTCAGCTTTAGTGTTATTAAAATCCGAAGTAACGTATGTTACAACCTCTAGCTCACCTGTATCATAACCCTACATATGTAGTTATATATATATATATAACTACATATGTATATATAACAGTTGGATGAAATCACCCAGTGGCGCTGATAACACTGCATCACTGAAAGATCATAATAATGAAAAATAAAGATAATTTACTCCCCAGCATTCATGTTGAATCACAGTGCGCTGAGTGAACATAATGAAATTCCAATCAGACCTTTCCCATGTGTAAATTCCACACTCTTTATTGTGCTAATCGGTGAGTTGTTAATAAAGACACGTGCCTGTTAATCTAGAGCAAGCTGTAGGTTAATAGACTCGTTCTCGTTCTGCAGAGGCTTTGTTCAGGCTCTTATCAGGGCAGACCTTCAGCCACATGTGAAAGAGGAAACGGAGAAAGAAGAGGAAGGGGTCTGTCCTCACCTTGTGTTTTACCTCGTTCACAGCTGCTCAAACACTGATTTATAGACAGTCACGACAGACGTCCTACTACTGGATGAACGACCAGATGCACTCTGACATTATATGCAATTTGGTGGATGGTTGTCTAAACCTAAAACACTTAAACGCTGCTTTTTAATTAGACTCAGAGCTTTTCATTAGCAGGTTGCCACTTTTTATGGCATCTATCAGGGACAGTCGTGCAGTAATTCTTATCAAAGGACCCTTTTAAGTGCTCGCGATAGTAGTTACTCATATTTTAAGGGATTTGCTT